>QEPC01000280.1:226971-295196 GCA_003113815.1 Sphenodon punctatus | reverse complement strand
TGATATGTTTCATGCACATGTAAAACTCTTCTGACCCATAGTCAAGGATGATGTGCATTCTATAGCCAGACATCATCTTTGTCTCCATTTGACAACATTTACACATTGCCTCAGCTTCCACTGCAGTAGTAATTGTTCTTGCTGCTTGTGGACTCCTAGTGGTTGTTAAAGCAGGAGACTAGGGATGTGCGAATGCGGTTTGGATCGAACCGAACTCGATTTTCGAACCGAGCCGAATTTCCGAACTTGGTTCTGTTCACAGATCCCTACAGGAGACTGTGGTGGATGATTGTGTTTTTTCCCCATCTTTCCTCCCACCTGGGAAAGTGAGTGTTTGGGTTTTTTGTCCACTGTGGGAATCAATGACACTACGGATGTTCAAAGCAGTGTCTTTAACAATAATAGAATCTAGGTTTTACTGGCAATTCTCAAAGTGCATTGCAAAGGAATGTTATCACTCATTTTTTTCCTAATGATAAATTGCATCTCTTATGACATGAAGCCCTCCCAATGTTACAACAGGACATTGGCAGAGTTTTTGGAATAGAATCCAGTTCTAGGTAACTTATCCATCACATTATGCCAGCTCCCTGCAGGTATCTCCCTCATGTCATGGTTATTGAGGATGGAGGGGACAATATCTATCTGAAATCTGGCCTTAAAACCGGTTACGCTGCATTAATGCTGTTGACTTGGAAATGCCCCTCCCTCTCTTTTGGGGTGGGGAGCAGGTGAGCTTGGTAGGTAGGGTGCGGAGAGATTATCTGCAAACATTTTTGTAAACTCTGAATTGCATTACAAATTGGCTGTGTGGTGTTGCTTTTTGTGATCATAGGCATGAGTTACGTTTGTCTGTACAGATGTTTAAGAAAAGTTTCTTATGGAGCCATACTAGCTATTCAGTCCAGCAAAGAAATTTCTTTCCATGACTAAACCAAAAATTCATCTGAAGTGAAATGGCTGAGGGTGGTAGCATACTATGCTGTGCTGTATCAACCTTACATTCTTGTGGGGTTCATAGAACCCAGTCCTCCAAAGGGCAGAGTGCCTTAGATCTTCATGATAGCAGAGAGAACTGCACATTGGTGTCTACCATTCCTGGTGCTAGAACTCGGAGGATTTTATATCTCTGGGTCTGATCTTTTTGAGTTACTAGATACTGAGTTGATGGGAGTGTTTTTAAAAAAAACAAACAAAAAAAAACAAAAATCCAAAACTTCTCCCATGAATAGCACTTCTTCCTTGGTTTGTCCTGGAATCTCTGACTAAAGTAGCTGTAGACGTGAAGGGCTGCCATGGAAATCAAGTGACCAGAGCTGCCTGGAGCAAAGCAGTTTACCAGGAGAACATTTTACACACACGTTCTGGGAAAAGTTCTATTCAGATGTTCAAAGAGTCAGATGTTTAAGATCTGGTTAAATGAAGTTCAGGCTATAACAGCAAACATGCAGGAGAAATGTGTGTGTAAAACCACCCACTGTCCCCTGCAGCATATTTAAGCTATGATACTCCAAAGGGTGTGCACTGCTTCCATGTTAGAAAGGAGAGGGAGAGCCTCTCTGTCCTCCCTTCTTTCTGGGATGGCCCTGCTTCTTTTAGGCCAAACTGAGGGAAAGTCAAGTGGCAATCCATGAGAATATGTTGCTGAAACAGTCTAGCACAGTGGCTGTCGCCTGTCCTTTCTTTCTCCAATGTTTATCAACAGAACTTTGTTTTAAGCCTATTTATGTACCTAGTTTGATTTTTATCCTGCCCTCCCCCTAGGGCCAGGGCAGCTAACAACCTCATGAAAACAGGCATATAAAACACAGAAGATAAAACCTCATAAAATATCCACAAAACTATCCAAATCCTAACTCTGCATGTTAAATGCCTAGCTAAATAGGTTTTACACTGCCTTTTTGGAAAATGCTTAGACAAGGGTTTTGATGAATCTCTAAGGGATGGAAGTTGCAGAGCGGTGGGGCAGCAGGCTGCTTGCCCACACTACTGAAATACCTGTGAGTTTGAAACTCACTGTGGTGTTGGAACTCGCTTGTCTTTTGTGATGGCGGCTGCACGCATTAGCCGACACAGATATTTGCAGGTCACATGGCTAGTGAACATCCGTGAGTGAAACTTCCTTATCTGCATATACGTTACCCAAAGATCTGTGAGTTTGGGAGCAGAGGAAACCCCCTCCCTCTTCCTTTCCCTGTATCCCTTGCCAGAGTTCATTCTCCCGGGGATCAGGAAAGGGATTGTAATCTGCTTTCTCCTGCCTCTCTCTCCCATAATCTCTATGGTTAAAATGGCCACGGGAGGATTGGAAGACAAATCTCATGGTGAGCAATTAATGCGTATGTTTTGGCTACCTTGCACAAGATAAAATCTCACCGACATAACATCTGCAAGCAACAGGGCAATATTTTCAGTCCTGTCAAACTCCCGTGGCTTTTTTTTGTACCTCATGCGTTTTGCTGCTTCCCCACATTACTGAAATACCCATGAGTTTCCTGGGTGTGTATATCTGGGACATACGGATCTGGAGCAATGATGNCCTCTTGTGGCATTGTGTGTGTTAATGGTTTGTCCTCTGATTTCTTTTTTTTTTTTCTTTTTTTTTTGCACATGGTGGAACATTTCTGGCTGACCTTTTTGTTAATGTAGTTTCCAGTGGGAATATTTTACAGTAGACGTATGTACTCCTTTGGGGTTTACACTGACATTTCCAGTTATTATTTAATTGGATTTAATGTTAGTTTAAATCTCCTCGAAAAGCATAGCTCTGCTGTAAGAAGTTGTGATGTGTCTAATTTGAGTTCCTTCAGTTTATTCCCGCCCTCTGGGGTATGGTGGCTTTTATTTATTTATTTATTTATTTATTTATTTTATTACAAGCATTTATATCCTGCACCCTCCTGCACGCTGGCAGCTCGGGGTGGCAAACAACACAAATGGTCAAAAAATATAAAATTCTTTTAAAATACTACAAACATTTAAAATATATCCAAAAATAGGAGGCTAAAAGGCAGAAAAAACCCTCCTCCCACCCCCTTCCCCCAAGGCCTGGCAGAACAACCAGGTCTTACAATATCTTCGGAAAGGGGAGGTCTGGGGACAGACGGGCCTCCATCGGGAGGGAGTTCCACAGCCGAGGCGTGGCCACTGAGATACCCAGGGAACTTCAAGTCGGGTGCCCCCTGGTCAACCGCAAGGGCTGCAAAATGACCCAGGGCCTGAGGCGGTCTCACAGATAAGCAGGACCCAAGCCATTTAGGGCTTTATAGGTCATCACCAACACCTTGAATTGGGTCCAGAAGACAATAGGCAGCCAGTGCAGAGTATGAAGTACAGGTGCAATGTGCTCACAGCGGCCCGTCCCCATTAAGAGACGAGGTACCGCATTCTGCACCAGCTGCAGCCTCCAGACCATCCTCGGGGGTAGCCCCACATAGAGTGCATTACAGTAGTCCAGTCGAGAGGTAATGAAGGCATAGATGATGGTGGCCAGATCTGAGTCTGAGACATACGGCTGCAGCCATCACACCAGATGTAATTGATGAAATTCTCCCCTCGTCACAGCCTCCACCAGACAATCCAGGCGGAGCTGTGGATCAAGGAGCACCCCCAGACTATGAGCCTAAGCAGCCAAAGGGGGGCAGATCCTGCCAATGATGGGAGCTGCCACCCCCTCAGCCCTACCCACCAACATCACCTCTATCTAGTTGGGATTCAGCCTCAGACAGCTCGCCCTCCTCCACACAGCTGCCAAGCACCGGGCAAGCACCAAGACTACCGGGCCTGGTTCTCCAGAAAACGAGAGGTAGAGTTGTGTATCATCGACATACTGATGACATCGCATGCCGAACCCTCTCATGACCTCACCCAAAGGTTGCATATACATGTTGAACAGGAGAGGGAACAGAATAGAACCCTGCGGGACTCCACATGTGAGGTTCCGGGGAGATGACATACATTCCCTGAGAATCACCGGCTGAGTTCTCCCGGCCAGGAATGAGTGGAACCATTTAAGAACAATCCGACTCATCCCAGCCCAGTCCCACAGCCTTGTCACCAATATCTCGTGATCTACGGTATCAAACACCACTGTCCGATCCAATAAGATCAAAATAGATGATCTGCCCTGATCCATTTCATGGTGTAGATCATCAACCAAGGCCACAAGTGCAGTTTCCATGCCAAATCCAGGGTGAAAGCCAGACTGCGAGGGATCTAGAAACTCTGCCTTTCCTAAGGGAGGCATTGGCCACCCCCGCCAGCAACGGCCCTAATGTCTCCCGGCTGGCCTTCACCAGCCAGGACGGGCATGGATCTAATTCACAGCAGGTGACCCTCACTGTTCCAAGAACCTCCACCACATCAGCAGGTGACACCCACTGAAACTGATCCCACAACAACTGACATGGCGGGGCTTCCCCTACCTCTGATTAACCCACTGTCGTAAGTGCAGCATTGAAGTCGTGATGAATCTGAGTGATTTTTATCTGCAAAAAAGTCAGCAAACCTGTCACAGCGGGCACTGGAAGATTCCAGTTCCAGGCAGAGAGAGGCTGGACTGACCAGCCTCTTCACCACCCGGAAAAGCTCCGCCGGATGTGACTTTGCAGATGCAATGAGGGCAGCAAAGTACTCTTTCTTTGCTGCCCACACCGCAACAACATATGCTCTTAAACTAGCTTTATGATGCAATTGGTCCGCTTCAGTGCAAGTTCAGTGCCACCATCGCTCCAACCGCCGCCCATCCTGCATCTGGCGCAGGCCCTCTGTGAACCATGGTGACCCCCGCCATTGGCGTTCTGGGAGCGGGCACCTGGGACCTGTTCAGTCAATGGACTCAGTCAACAAGCTGTTCCAGAAGGCAATGAGGTCATCAAGTGAACAATCCTCAAGATCGGGAGGCAATTCCCCTAGAGCATTCCAGAACCTTTCTGGTTCCATAAGTCTCCGGGGGCAGATCCATTGAACCGGTCCTACACCATTCCAGGAGCAGACGTGCGCCAGGCCACTGGTCTGGAAGAGGTAATGATCTGTCCAAGACAGGGGTAAAACTACTACATCCCCCACTACCAAATCCCCCGCTTCAAGGCCTGTGCAGAACATCAGGTCAAGGGTATATTCCCCCCTCATGTGTCAGGCCCCTAATCCTCTGAGACAGTCCCATGGTTGTCATGGCATCCATGAACATGCTCTCTGCTCCCCCAAGATTGGGATCGGTGTGGATGTTGAAGTCCCCCAGAACTAAGGTCCTCTGGGACCGCAAGACCACCTCTGATACCAATTCCGATTCCAATGCCAACTAAGCTCAGACTGTCTTTCCCATGTGTATGTTCTATCCCAGTAACACTTTAATGTAACTTCATCTCTGCCCAAAAGTAAAGCTTATTTCTTTCAGTCCTCTCACCCCTTCAAACTAGAGTACCCCCTTCCCCATATAAATTAACAGACTGAGGAAATTGCCATGCAAGGAAATCCTATGACTCACTTCTGAGGCCTTCTCCTAAAGGTGCAACTCTTGCTATCCAACAGCATGTTGGGTTTTTCCAGTTAATTTCTTCTTTGGGGTTTGTGGAGGATTGTAGCATGGGTTGGCACAGAAAGCCAAGAAGTAGGAACTGCTGTTGTGTTAAGCAGCACTACACATGGCAGGATACCTTCTCAGCTATTCTTACTGGAACAGGATGTTTGCCCTTTAACTGAGAGCATCCACTTCCATTTGTCATCTTGGAATACTGATCTATCTGCAAAGGCTGACTAATTTAGCACCTTAACTCTGCCTGGTATTGTACAAAAAAAATATTAAAAGACCATTTCTGCCTTCGTGGATTTCTAGTCTAAATTAGGCAAAAAAGGATTTAGGAAAAGCAGGGTCAAGGCATACTGCAAGAAGGAATATTAAGCCATATGGGCTAGGTAACGAATATTACTAAAGCAGGAATAGTGACTGAACAAAAGGGAAGAAGTAGAGGATGGGATGGATCAGGTATATAAGTTAGAAGTGGGTAAGAGTTGTAAGGCATTAGGAAGAAGGGGTTAGCTTGAAATGTAGGGAGTAGTATGGGGGTGAGGGGTAAAGGAAGAGAGACTAGAATGTGAAAACAGTGGCCAGAACTAGGGCCATGGGGGACAAAAGCTTCAAAAACGTGAACTGGAAGTGCACTGTTTTTTGGTAAGACATGGGCCAGCAGAAGGACTTGAAGAATAGGTGACTCTATCCCACCTTTGTGGCCATGGCAAGCTTATTTTAGCTGCTGAAAAGATTCAAGAAGGGAGGACTTAGTAGCCAGCCACTAAGTGTTGCAAGGCGTGGGAAAAGTACAAAACATTAGTGTGGACAAAATGAGGAAGGCTGGAGAGAAGGTGACACTAGCTCAGGTGAGAGAGACCATGACATGTACCACCAGGAACAGAGAAGAATATATGTGAAGGAATATTCTATTCGCTTGAGGCCAGTCTCAAACCAAATGGAAATCTCATCGCAATCCAGGTAAGTATGAACTTGGTCGTCCTTTCAAGCAGTCCAGAGTTTGTTTATAAAGCAGCCTCTGGGCAGTTCCGACACGGAAAAAACCTAACCTTGTGAATCTTTTGGCATGTGCTGGGCTGGTTTTATTTATTTATAAGCACCGTGAAGCTTTCACCTTGGCAACTTGGTATTGGGAGTATTGTGGAGGAGGAAACTGTTACCTACCTTAATTTTATTTTTAAAAAGTTTAACTTTTTTGTGGCAAGGTCGACACTTAATGCAATGCACAGAGGGGCCAAAAAGTTCTATATGAACTGTTGGCAGCTGCTATATACACAATGTCATTATCGGGGGAGGACTGGAGAGCAAGAGCCATCAAACCTGTTAGTAGCCAATGTAAACAGAAATCTGAAAGCCACTGCTATGTGCTGTCTCCTTTAGAGACTTTGTTACGTTTTCTTATGTAGCACTAGTTGTGATTGAGACTGGTCCTTGCCCTGAGAAACTTACGATCTAGGAATGGGTTTTAGAGGTTATTTGCACTGGACAAGGCTGGTAAAGAGGTCAACAACTTTTCTCTGAAGAATGTGTGCTGCTTCATTAGGCTGTAGGAATGCACCCCTTTCTCCAATCCTACCCTGACGTTTTAAAACCAGGTTTAAAAAGTAACCTTGAATTCAGCAGTCGGTCAAGATGTCTGTACACCTCTTGTTCTGTCCCCTTCCCCTCCCCAAGATTCAAAATGGTGGATCCCTTGATCCATACAGACACTGACCGTACTCCTGTGTAACTTCTCCACAGAAGTCTAGTGGAGCTAATTTTGAATCTTGCCTGTCCAAGAAATGGGAATAGGGCCCTCTTCTTCCTTTGAGGAGAGCTGCCCTTTTTCTCTCCCCTCGGTATGATTTGCTAATTTATTTTTCTAGCATTCCCTCCCTCCTCCCCCCCCCCCACTTTATCCAGAGGATTTGGAAAATGCATCACTCACACACCAAAAACAAATTCAGCAGAGGGAACATTGTTCTGTAGTGACTACAGAGATCAACTGGTTACTATCCTTCTGATATCGGCCTTTTCCTATTTATAAAACTGCTATGTCCCCACTCAGCCTTTTATCTACATGAAAAAATCCTAGTTCAGCATATTTTAGTTAGTGGGTGCAGTTCTCAATGATTCTACTCAATGGGAATTTTGCCACTTTATCCCATCGGATTGCAGCTACTGTAGGTGTAGAGCATGTGGAAAGGAAGGGGCATTTTTGCATATGTCTGGGAAACTGTTGTTCTTGAAGTTTGTCATAGCATGGAATGAACCCAAATCTAACACAGCACAGGACAGTGCTGCAGCATGTTTGCACGTGTTAATTATTCTACATATTAAGCCATGTTGGTTTAACCTTGAAACCCCCCACCCCCACCCCTGGTGCCTTGAGTCATTTTGACATGGACGTCTGTTCATTAATAACCCAGAAGCAGTTTAATTGTTGTCTTAGTGGAAAAATACATAAGACTGTCATCAGCTGTTGCTTCTGGCAGGGCTTTCTGAAGCAATGTAAATAAATGAGGTCAGAGGTTTAAAGGAACAGGCTACACATGAACAAATATATGTGTGTGTGTGTGTGTACTTCGGGGTGGGGAAGCTTTTCCCTCCAGTGGGTCACTCTGAAAATTAGTAAATGAGGCACTGATGCTTAAGGGTTGAACTTAGGAACGTGAAAGGAAAGGGAGAATTCAGATCAAGGATCTGTTTATCTTCTATCACTGAGTGCACACATGTCCTCATCTCTCTTCATTTTGCTTGAAGGGTTAGGTAATGCTATTCGTCAGTGCCTGAGCATAGGGACTGGAGTCATGGGCCAGATCCAGGAAATAAAGGGGCCAAATAAAAAACAGCCAGCACACAGACTAAAGGTTCCCCACCCTTGGTAGCTCATATCCAAAATCTTACCCAATTTGCAATGTGTTAAATTTGCATCTGTTCTGGACTTTGTACATGAGTTCTTCCAAACACCTTCCTTTTACCCTCTAAAGCTTGTCTGAAATTTAACGGTCTTCTGACAGTGGCTGTTCTCTCTCCTCGGCCCTTCACACTCCACCCCCACGCTGCTCTTCAGTCTCCCCTTCTAAATGTGGAAGTTTTTTATAGTGGATTAAATCTGAAAAGACAATGTAGACAAAATTACCTTTGCCAGTATTTTTCTGTGTCCTCGTGGGTTTTTATTAGATGAACTTATTTAGCTTGTATACTTTAGAGGATTCCATTTTTAGCCCATCAGATCTCTTAACTGATATGTAAGAGATTCATTAGCAAGACATTCCAACATGTTCATTGTAAAGCTTGATGCTCTGGCTAGTGCTGCAATCCTGAACCCACTAAAGTTCATATCAAAACTCCCATTGACTTTAATGGGTGAGGTTGCATACCATATCTGTAGTCTGTCAATGTAAAAATGCATATCTGTTTCCTAAAAGACAAGTATCTAGTAAAGGTCAAATGTGCCCCACCTAGGGGTCAAAATGAGCATTATTCTGTGGACGTCCAACAGAAAAACCTGAAACTTAGCATGACAGTTGCCATATCACAAAATAACTCTGGATTAAATTGCTAAGGCCCCTTTAACTCTCCAGTGTCCACATGATTCTTCTGATGAATAGGTTGTAGTTCCTGCTCCTAGCTGTTCACCAAGACTGTGTCACATGAGACATTTGCATTGAGCTACTGCATACAGTGCTTGTTATGCCCAGGATCCTGAGTATTCTGTATCGTTTTCCCAAATTCTTTAAGCAGTATAAACTATGCAAATTTTGAAGCACATTTTTACATATGCCTATCTGTTTTTCATTCTTTATCCTTTTACTTGTAGTGATCACTGCAAAACCAAAAGGGAGAGAATAAAAGGAACTAAAACAAAATATTTTTGTAAAAGTGAATACTTGGTTCCTCTCCCCTCCCCCCAAATTAACCTTTCCACAGAAATGTTCACAGTAGGGGGGTGGGTGGATGGGGATGGGGATGGAGGGATGTGTGCTGTGTGTCCCTTCACACTTTAGGAGAGCAATTTTAGACAGCCAAAGGAGTTCTAGGCAGGGAGGCAGTGTTAATTTGTAAAATAAAAATGAATTGCTGGGGTTCAAGCCTGACACAGAAGCCATGCCCCCTGCCCCAGATCTTGTCAACTCGGGGAAATGAACCCTATTCTTGAGCTAGCACTGGACCAGGAGTTCTTATGGTTTTTTAAAAAATTATATGATGACCACATGAATTGAACACTCTGGCTTTTTTGTTTTTAAAATGTGGGAGAGCCATGTCCTAGGAAACAAACCATATTTGAAACAAAGTTAGCAACCCAACCACTGGACAAACCTGCCTTTCTCTTCCTGCCATGCTCTTGGGTGGCTTTTTTTGGTGGTTGTTGGGTTTTTTTAAAAGCAGCTCTGCAACATTTTCCTGCCTGTATCTAATCTTGTGCTGCCTGGTTCATCCTTAGTGGTTTGTGAGAGGTATGCTTAATTAGCTGGACAACAGTTAAGTGACAAAAACATCCAGCTATGATGAGCGTGAACCAAGCAAAGCATTCCTGAACAGATGCTCTTGAAAGTGAAAAAATTAACCAACTATCGTGTTCACCCTTTTGGTACCTGGAAGGAGTGGCACAGACTCTGGCTACTTGCCCCTGTTCAAAATCTCATGGTTTGTTGTTTTTTTTTCCCTACCATGAGGTTTTGTATAACATGAGATCAACACGGGCTGCATGCCAACATTGATCTTTTATGTTTGTTTTGGTGGGTTTGTGTTTTTGTGTTTGTTTTTTTTCACAACTGATCTGTGCCCATGTTTGCTGGGTGGGGAGGGTGTGCCTCCCTCACCCGCGGCACTTCCTCCTCTTCCCCCCCGCCCTCCCAAAAACTGCACCTAAACTGCACCCGCACTGCACGCATTCAAACTTAACATTAGTTTGAACTTAGGTGAGTGACAGGGCTGGATTAGTCATCAGTCATAGATCTAACGTACAAAAAAGGCTGCTTTGTCCACATTACACAAACTAACGTTAATTCCTAACTAACGTTAGTTTGTGTAGCATGGACAAGCGGCCTTTATATGACTCGTGCTGTTCAGGTTCGTAACAGTGTTTTTTACAATCTGATGTCTAATATTTAGTTTTGGAAGAGCAGAAGAGTGAAACATGTCAACTTCAGGGTAGTACACTGAATGTAATGATCAGTACTCAAGAGATTTTTAAGATGATATTTCTGACTTCTGGGAACAATATATATTGGTTACGGGCAAGCCTTATTTAAAGTATAGCTTTCTGGATTGCTGTCTTCATGAAAAGAATAACCTTGGATTTTTTTTAGATATACTGAATTGTAGGTAATCGGTTCCTCCAAAAATGGTTCCTGGGCTGCTTTCTCACGTTTGGCCTGGTGAAACTCCCAGCGTGGAATCTCACGGCTGGGAATCTTCCGTTTATCTCCAAATGTGAGTGTGGGATAAAATCGTCATCAGCCGGGTCCCATGGCATTTTCTTTTACAGACAATAGGGCTCAAAATCCAACCCTGTCATCTGTAAGAGAGAATGCAGCAGGACCCAGCTGATGACATTTTTACCCCCACGGTCACGTTTGGAAATAGGGGGAAGATTCCTAGCCGTGAAATTCCATGCCGGGCCAGGTTAACGTGGGCAAGCAACCAACTTGGCTCTATTACTTTTACTGAAGTAACAGGTTCATGAACTTCTGTGTGGCCTAACACTACCACGTCACACTTTCTATACATGAACACTAATTCTTGTTGATGTCTCTGCCAAGCTGTAATAACATGGAGGTCTTGTGCTGGCCTCAAAAAAGAATCCAACAAATTCATGAAGGCTAGGTATACAGTGGCTATTAGCCATGTTGATTGTGGAAGTAACTTAATTCTTGGAAAGTCTATAACCTCTGCAAGAGCTGGGAGTGAAGAATGGGAAATGGATCCTCCCGTTTCTTGTATGCATCCTCAGAAGTATCTTGGACTAGCCATAGTTGGAGGAGTAGTACCCAACCTGGCAGTTCATATGTTCAAATAAATTTAATATATACATATTTGGAAACCAAATGCAAGAAGAAAAAACAGATATCTATGATGGTGCATTCTGCTCTAAATCCTAATCCTAAGAACAAACAGGGAGTTTTCTTGTACCCATGTATCTAACTTCTTTAATAAAAATCTAGCATATTTTTCTTATGACTGGTAATAAACTAATAGGTCTGTAGCAAGCTGGGTCAGCAAATAAACCAGAATAAATCCTTAAATCCAGAAGGGAATATATGATTAAGTGGTCGGCTGTCTTATACATGCAGACTAGAACTCACTCAGTAATTCTGCTGTTATTTTAAAGACGTTTGGCTGTGATTTTTAAATGCTTCAAACGATGAAGTCATCTCATCCCTACTTAGGTTTATAACAATGGTGAATTGTCCTCAGTTTTTTAAACATTTGCACCTTGGACATCTGAGCTGGTGAATTATGTTTGACCTTGTGTGCAAGATTAACAGTCTCTCTCTCTCTCTCTCTCTCTCTCTGATCCAATATCCTTCCCGGTAGATGCAATCTGCTTCTCTATGACGGTGTCTGCAGCTACAAAATATTCATTTTAGGAGCTTTGCTGTCTTATAATAATGGGTCACAAATCCCATTTCCCCTCCGTATTATGTTTTGATACATTATCTACCACAGGCCCAACTCTGGCAGCTTGCATTGTATAATATTTTATTCCCACAATTAATCCCATTGACTTCAGTGTTCAAAGAGTATAAGGTGGGTTTCCTTGTGCTTCTTCCATTAAAGTGGTGAGACAACTTCCATTGACTTTAATAGCAGAGGATTGTTCTGTTGGTGTCGAAATCTGGACTTTTATAGTCCCCATCTGTTGTGATGGAACGAAGATTCAACTGCCAACTGCTTATCCTAACCTTCATGCTTGGATCTCCTCCTATACCAACACTGGATGTCCTTGCATACTGCTTCTGACAAATAGGGCTGAAATTAATGTTGGAAGCAAATTCCAAAATTGACACATCTGGATGCTTTGAAGCAATTTCAGCTAAGAGGATATGAAGTGCTAATCATTCAGGTATTTCAGTTCCATCATCTTGATATTTGTCCCATCATTCAGTACTACTTAGAACAATTAAACAAGGGTGCTATCAGTGGTGTGGGTTTCCCAGAAAATTTGAGTCAGAAAATTTTCCGATGCAAGTTTTCTGAAAATGTTTTTAATGCGCTAAATCAATTGGGATTTGATTTAGCATGTTTAGTTGACTTGTACTTAGTGTACTTTATGAATTGTGTTTATTATGTTAATTTTATGTGCTAGATAAATATCTGAAAAGTTTTTACAATAGCCCAAAGTAATTGAACTGAAATATTTAATTAGGAAAAAATGTTATAATTGTTACTAATTAATTTTGTAAAACAATGCATTTTTATAAATAGAAAATTTCCAGAAAAATATAGCGCAAAATCATCAGAGTGCTATTGTACTACTAACCTTAGTGCACTAGCACTGTTGAGCAGCCATTTGGGGTATAGTAGTAGTGCTAAAAGCGGTACCAATACGACCAAAATGAACATGTCGATATCACATATCTAAATGAAGATCCTTTGGTGGTGTGTCCAAAATATGAAATCCCCAGAAAAATATGAAAATCTCCAATATAGAATGAAAAATGGAAGGCATCCCCAGACAGGGGTAGAGCGGGTAGTTACATACGATGGTCTGCTCTACCCAACTCTGGCTGGTGGCTGGAGTTTTTCTGGGCAGGGGACCGGGCTCTGCAGACCATGCCCTCTGTCCTCTCCCTGGCCACCAACACGTTTCTTTGGCAGCAGGGCCTGATCCTGCTTGGGGTGAGGGCTCTCATCCTGGGTAGGATGTGGCAGTGCTCAGTACAATCACATCTGGAAAATACCCAATGTTAATCCTGTATCTGCGCATGGGGAATGCATGCTTGGAGGGTTGCTGTAGGAAAACTATTGTGCTTGGATAACTTATTTTTAAAAACAAATTGGATTTCTATTCTCCCCAATTTCCTTTAGAAGAACATAAAGGCCCCAGAAATGAAGATAGGGATTTAAAGGTGGGGGAATCATTCCCTCACTACCAGCACAATCACTCTACTTGTATTTACTAATGTTTATTAGAGATAAGAATTAGTATTGACTTACAGATCTATATGCAGTACAGTTTCGTATCTCAAATTTTACAGATTTCTGGATTACGGATTCGTATTTCTGGATCTCTGTAAAACTTATTGGAGCAGTGCCACAGGGAGGCATTGGCTTGGTGCCACTCTAATGAACCTGGGAGGTGAGGGGGGGGAGGGGGAAGAATGACAGTTGACAAGTAAAGCCCCTTTGCCTGCCCCCTCCACAAAGCTCATTGGAGTGGTGCCAAGCCAATGCCATCCCTGTGGCATCACTCCAATGAGCTATCTGAGGATCCATAATCATTGCAGGATTTACAAATTTATCTGTAAGTGCCATTTTCAGGCAGTTACAGATTAATCTGAATCAGTAACGCCCATCCCTACTGTTTATCCCTTTCCTAATAACTCCTGAAAGCACCACCAACTGAAGATTGGACATCTTGTCTGACCCACTCCCTGCAGCTCTGTTAAGTAGTAGGAGTTGCCTTGCCACAGTTTCTGCTCCAGCCAATAGGTTCCACTGTAGTAGAGGAATTTGGGGTATTGCCTGGTCTTCTTCCTCCACAGCTGGACTCAAACCAGCATGAAGCAGCTGGGAGAAGGCAACAGCGGCTGCCCCAGTGTCTTCCTGCCAGCAAAGAAGGAGGGAACTAGTGAATGAGAAAAGAGGATGGCACAGACTGTCCCAGGATCTCTAGCTCTTTCCCCCTCAACATATAGTTCCCAGATATCCATTTCAGAACAATTCCATAATGTGCCTTAGTTTTTGATCCCACAGCCCTGACACAACAGGCCTCTCCTGATTTTGCCTTCATCTACCTATTCCTAGTCCTACTTCATTGGGAGGGGGGGGAATGAGTGTGAGTTACTGAAGAGGTGCGAGAAATAGGTCTATGAATGCCTTGGTAGTTCTGAAAGTATATGTAGGCTAGTGAAGGCGCTGGTCTGTCTCTGACCCTCCGGGCTACACAGAAAAGCTAAATGTGAAGAATCCTTGCTGTCACAGCCTTCACAACAAACAGGCAAAAAACCCCAAATTTTATTTTTTTGGTCACCATTTCTAAGCCAGTTTCAAACTCTTCGAGCCTCACTTGTGGTTTTTGAATATTTGTGGCTGGCAACCCTGTGAAAATGCCTACCCTTTATATGTTGTTGTAGTAATCAAACTAATTTTTATTGATCGGTCCCTATGTGTACTGTGGACAAATGACCTGAAAAGTCATTGCCATGCTGTCGGTCCCAAATTGCCATGCTGTCGGTTCCTCGCCGCCTTTCCCAATGCCTGCTAGTCGTTCCCCATATACTTACTGTCTGCTCTCCTCTGCAGACTGCTGCTGCCAACCTGATTGTAAGCAAGCCAAACACACGCACCTGAGACTTCGCATCCGCCTGAATGTTTGTTTGTCTTCTGCCTTCTCTCCCACTGTCCCCTCTCCCTGTCGCCCCCTCGTCTTTTAGATTGTAAGCCACAGGCAGGGACCGCATCTATTTCTATGTTCTGTACAGCGCCAGGCACATGGCTATATAAATGTTTGTAATAAGTATGGAAACCAAAGTAGCTTGAACAATCTCTTACTGGACTAAGCTGCTGGAGAGTATTCAAGCTTTTAGACCACACAGGGATGTCTGAACACACCCGAGGAAGGTCCTGTGTGGTCTGAAAGCTTCTGTAATCTTTCCAACATAGGTTGGTTCAATAAAAGAGATCATCTGAACTACTTTGTCTCGCTTTACTGAATATTAGAGTTGTGTTGAGGATGTTTGAAATCGGTTCCAGTTTAGGTTAAAGGCTGAGCTGAGGGTTAAGAATTGATGCTAACATCTTGTGAGCAGTTTCACAAGGATTCCACCATGGGACAAAATAGTTCAAACAGTTTTTCTTTCATCTGAACTGGCAGAGAGGGCCTTTCAGGACTTGGATCTTGTCTCAGCTAAAACCTTGGGGGTGGATTTGGATTCAGAACCTTGACTAGCAGCAACCCTCTTATCTGCTTCCTTAATCCAACCATCCATCTTTTTCACAATGTACACGATTGTATTTCTAAATCTTAAATCGGAGATCCAACTTCTGGCTTCTCTTTATAGCTATTCTCTCTAATAAAAAACTGTGTGACACTTTAAAGCTTATTGTAGGGATGGGAATTGCAGATTAATCTGAAAAACACCACCTGAAAAGGACAGCTGCTCTGGGCATGCTCAAGTGCCTGCCCCACACATGTGCACACTGGCTGCCCTTTTCCAAAGTGGTAGTGGTGTTGCTGCCACTATTTTGGAAAGTGTGTGTGTGTGTGTGTGTGAAGAATGGCCCTGAAGCCATTTCACACCTACACAGTGATGTGCTTGTGTGTTTTTTTAAAAACTATTTTTAGGGGTTTTAAAACATTAAGTACAGATCCATGTTTAAAATTAATCTGTTAATAATAATTAATAAAAATATTTGAATCTGAATTTTCATCCATACACCCATCCCTAGTGCATAGGGAGAGAAAAAATGTGTTTGAGCTTAAATGGCTAGCAAGGAGAGAGCATTTTAAAAAGCATGTTTAGTTTTCCCTCCTCCAAATCTGGGGCATTGGTCAGATTTGCATGCTTTTTATTGTCTTGTATAATTTCAGAGCACAGTGTTGGAATGCTGTGAAGATACCATGTGGACAAGTTTCTAGACAAAATAAGCTACTATCAGAATGTAAAGAACCAAGCCTGTAAACACAAAAGTATGTCTCGGTGTGCATACTTTAACTTCTTCCCTCAAAAGTAGATTACAAGAGTTTTGCGAGCGTGAAGCACACAAATAGCTTTAGAAAAAGAACTAAACTAGGAGGATGATAACACGTAAGCATTTATTTTGAACAATGCAGGGTTTGGATTTTTTTGTTATTTGTATTTTTCAAATTCTCCCTTTGTTGCTATACATAAATTAGTTTAACAAAGTCCATTTTGATCTTCTCAAAATACAGGCCATGCATTATTCTGTATGGCCTCTGTAAAACCCAAACATATAATCTTACATGCAGACAGAAGGGAGATCATTGTAAGTAATTTCCCCCCACCCAGCTAGGCAAATGCAGACCCAAGCCACCTGTTAGCATTACATCATTAGCTTCCAAGAATACAGTTGTACCAAAGGCCTTAAACAAAGTAGTTCTTCTTGTACTGTTTGCACTCAAAGAGCTGATGTCATGCCAACTGATGTCATTGTATATCTTAGTGTAATTGCTGTGGAAACCAGGCAGGTGGGGAGCCTGGAGCTGATGTCATTGCAGAACAAGGTGTAGAAAGAGCTTAAAACTCTGGCTTTCCCCTGCATTTTTTTCTTTGGGGAACAACTTCCTGGAAACCCTAAACAGTACTGCAGGAATACAGAGTAAGTGTTACGTTAAAACGTTAGGGGGTGGGTTAGGGGTTTTTAATCTCCTCCTACCCTTATTTATTGTTTTATCGTGTGCCTAGCCCTGTTTTTGTTAATATTATGATGATTGTTTTGAATTTTATGAGATTGTATTTTTTATGTTTTTTAAATTGTTAGCTGCCCCGAGCTGTTTTCAGGAGGGACGGGATATAAATTGATAAAATAAATAAATAAACATATCCCTTCACCTATGACCCCATGTATGCCCTTCTTCTAAAAAAAGAGACTATATGCATTTAACTTGGACAGGAAAAGTGGTTGTGTTTTCCATATGTTTAACAGGCTCCTAAACTGTGATCATGTTCTGAAAAATACCCATGTCTTTATTTTATTACACAATGAGGAAAAAGGTTAGTGAAACATTTAATGGATTGCAGACTGTCCTTTTCGTTGACATTTCCCAACTTAAACCACCATGTTATGTGGGTGCCATGCTGCGCTGTCCTCTGAATGAAACTGTGACTGCTTAGAACAGATAAAGCTGAACGACCTACATAAAGCAGCATTTAAATATGTACACTTGAATTTTCTTGGTAAAGAAACGGGAGTGAAATATTGTTATACAGCTCTGCTCAGACAAACTTTCCTCCCATCTCAGAAAATGAGAAGCTGTTGCAAAACAGCCTACCAAGCCTGTTCCCGTTAAAGTTAACACAATGGAAATTCTGCTTTTTGTTTCTTTGTGTTAGTCATGTCCCCCTGACCCTACCCAAGATCAATGTCTGGGTCAGCTTTAGACAGACCTGGTGGATTCTCTGGCCCATACCCTCTACCATAGTTGCAGACAATTGTCTGATGCTCTAGGCTGGTGCCTGCAACCCTAGGGCATTGCCCTGGGCAATGGTTGGCTGAATGTGGAGCTGCAGTGTGTCTCCGTCAAGCAGATAAGACAGCAGCTCTGCTTCAGACAGGTGCCCCAGGTTTGGCTGACCCGCTTTGTCAGCAGTGCTCCAGCATGTTCCAGAGCACTGCTGGTGGGGCTGCCCTGCAATCTGGCAGGGGTGTCTTTTAGATGGGGGTGAAACAGGCTGGTGTAGACAGAATCGGGGCTGCCATCTGTCTAAAAGCACCCATTGTGCTAGGCAGTCCCTGCTCCGAGAAGCTTGCAATCTGAACTGTAAAAGAAGAAACACACAGGTAAAGTGACTTGCCTAAGGTCCTGGTGTAAGTCGGTGGTGGAGTAAGGTTGCTTCTTGCTGAGGGCAGAACTGGAATATTGGCCTATGAGCACAGCACTGATTTTGGTTTCCGAGTGTGATGATCTGGCACTTTGTAGATAAGCTGAAGTCCAAATTAATTTCTGATCTCTGTTGAAAGTTCACCTTCCGTAGATGTGCATGGAAGGCTGACTTGCACAACTGAACATAGGATTTTTGTCTTCTAAGGATCTACCTTGGTACTATAGCTTTCAATCCGTAAAACAGCTAAAAAGGGGGGTGGGGGGAGGGGAAGGCTGCTTCTAGAGTTCAGACAATGTGCCTTAATTACCTTTTTTAACCTATTGTTTACTAATAGTACTTCTGTAAGATAATGTATTTCCGTCTATTGTAGTATTGTGACCCACATCTGAATGCTAAAATCATGTACATCTCAGAAAATTCGGAAAGAGCACAAAGTGACGTTCAAAAGTAAATAAAATACCAGCAATACACCGTGGTTCCATTGCATGCAAAAACATTATTCCTACCTGTACCAAACCCTGTGTAAGCTAGAAAAATTAGTACAAGAATTAGAGCAACTGCCACCAGTAGGCACAGCTGCATTGCACATTAACAGCAGCAAACAATGCAAAGGCTGGCGATCTAGGCATTTTTTTCCTACTGTGAGCTGAGTCACCATGCTCTTGGTCCCAGTGCAAGAACTGAAGAAATGCACATACAGAAGAATTATGTGATGTTAGGGGTAGGTGCCTCAGGAATCTCCTGCTGAAATTTCTCACTTCTCTCTGGCAGGTGGACTCAGCAGTTTTAAACAGAACCATGAAAACCTCTGTGACAACTCTCTCCAACTTCAAGAGTGCCCGGAAGGAGGAGGAGGTGCATCTGCAGTGCCGGCCACACTACCTCAGTCCATCCCCACCACTCCAGACATAGAGAACGCCGAGTTAACTCCCATTTTGCCGTTTCTGTTCCTTGGAAACGAGCACGATGCTCAAGACTTGGAGAAGATGCAGAGGATGAACATAGGATACATAATCAATGTAACCACCCACCTCCCCCTCTATCATTATGAGAAAGGCATGTTCAACTACAAACGGCTCCCCGCCACTGACAGCAACAAGCAGAATCTCAGGCAGTATTTTGAAGAGGCTTTTGAATTCATTGGTAACTATCATGACCTACACATCACGCTGTTCTAATTTGATGTAACTGTTCAGAAACCCGGAATGAGTGTAGTGCCAGATAAACAGTCAGGAAGGCGATTTTACCTCTGTTCCTTTTGTCGGAACTGTCTGGTACTGAACGACAATTAGCCCCCAGTGAGTTGTGGCACAAGGGTCTGTTCCAGGGAAGCTTAGTGGTGGGGTGAAAATGATGATGTCTCCTAAGAATGTTTGATATACACCTATGTGTTCATCCCTTGGCACAGCCCTTTCCTTCCTGAGGTCTACTTCGAAAATTAATGCAAGCTTCAAGGACTGCATAGAAGTTGGGGACGGGGAACTTTAGGAGTTGTACTCAGAATGTGGAGGGCCCAGATCATGGATCTCTCCCCTACCTTTGTGTTCATGGCCTCATCTTTGCTCCTTTCAGTGTTTGGCAGTAGGAAATGGGTCCAGGGACTGGAAAGGGGCCAAGTAACTATTAGCCATGGGCTGCTTTTGTGCCCCTCCTTCTCCCCCCCCCCAGCCTGAGGTTCTATAACCCTGCCTTAGAAGAAGGAAAATGTCTTAAAGGAACATGCCCTTCAGGAGTCAAGGATTCTTGCATTGCAGGCCTGTATGTTATGCATATGTAATCATTTGTTTACTCATGGGTCTTACATGTTGCTGGGGGAGGAGGGGAAGGCTCCTGAATTATCACCAGTCCTATATAGGCTGAGGCTCCCTGTGGGCCTGTATCTTATGCCAGCATTTCTCATACTCATGTGTCATTTGAAGTTTATTTGGGGCAGGGGACTGCAGCTGCATACTCTGCACTTGCCTGGATCGGACCCTGTATAGCACCTCTGGAAATCGGACACTAAAACTTGATCTATATGTGGTGGTGGTGGTGTAATAACAAGCACGTTTATATGTACTCCCCTACACCCTGTCTGCCAAGGATATGGGTCTGTGGTAGCTAGGCTCTTGACTTACAACTCTAGAAGTGGATGCTTTTTTGCTTTGGAGGTTCTCCTGACTCAGCGTACATATGTCATTGGTTCCCAGACTCCACCACCTTCACTGTCCAAACTGTTGTGATGCTATGAGTAATCCTTGCTCCTGTCCTTGCCCCAGCCCCATCACTCATCCCTGCCCTCTTGTAGTCCTCCCTCTGCATTTGCACTGCAGGCAGGGGGCTCCTGCTGAGCAACCCCCCCACCTCAAACTCCGTGTGCTGCAATGTTCTTGTGACGTGTTAAGTAAACCATGACACCAGGAGTGGGATGAAAGAGACTAAGAAAAGCAATTTGAGGAAAAAATGGACTGAGCTGAGGAGATGGAATGGCACAAAGACTCCAGAAGTATAAAAGTAATAGAACTCTATTAAAGAACCAACACTGCCATAACTGGGGGGAGCAACCCCAAGAAGGCCTTCTATCTGGGGACCCTCTCCTGCAGCTCTGACTCCACCCCCTGATGTGACCTCTCACCTTAGGGAAGGAGGTGCTGACTCTCCAGTCCTTAAAGTTACAGTAACATACCTTAAGCAACAACTATAATCCTTACAAGTGACACCACAAGGTGTTGTGGCACCCGGTTTGGGAAATGCTGATCTAGATAATGGCTCTCTTGCCTGTGTGTACTATGACTTGGGGCTCTTTTAGACAAGCGGCGCTCCATTTCGCGTCGGCAGTGCGCATATTTTGAAACCTCTGCCTGGTCTAATTAGACGAGATGGAAGTGGCTTAATATGCGCATATTATGGCGGTGGTGCATTTTTTAAGTGCGCGAATTAAATACCTCGATTATGAGGTATTTAATTTGCGCACTTAAAAAATGCGCCACCGCCATAATATGCGCATATTAAGCCATTTCCGTCTCGTCTAATTAAACCAGGTGGAGGTTTCAAAATATGCACGCTGCCAACACGAAACGGAGCGCCGCTCGTCTAAAAGCGGCCCTAAACGTAGGAAGGGCAGTCTGGACACTTTCTAACCTAGTACAAATACAGTAGCACTTAAGAACGCCTATTCACCATAGCATTACTGCAGTGTTTTGGACTAGTATGTTTTTAGAAAGAATATTGTGTGGGCTTGTATAACTTACAACAATAAAAATCCCCCAAAGCTGGTTTTGGATGGAAGGTAAACATTAACTAACATGACTATTGTTGCTGCCTGAGCCATGAAAAATAAGTACCCTTTGTTCAAAGCCAGATATTTTCCATCCTCTTTTATTGGAAGTAGAATTTATACTAATTTTCCACCTGTCCCAGCCTATTGTCCCTGACAAAAATGTCCTTTTAACTTTCAGATCCTGGCACATTGACTTCAAGTGCTTTACTAACAAGTTTCTGAACATTCCTGCAGGACTGATAAGGGCCATATTTCCAACCACTGAAATGCAGCAACCTCAGAGTGTGGAATGAGGTAGCAGTGTAAAGGGTACATGGAAGGAGTGTGTTGCAGCTTAAATCCCCAGTTCTTGCAACTAGATCTACTAGCATGAATGCCCATGGCTTCTCCAAAGCCATTGGACTCGATATCCAGAGGGGACAAGCATCCTCTGTTCCCATTAACTTTTATTATTCTCATGCTAAGAACTTTTCCGTTGACTTAAATGGAGTAGGAGTTGGCATTAACTGAGGTACGGTTATAGGACTGGGGTTTAAGACAGGAAAGGAAGGAAAACCATTTCATCTAATGGATTTTTTAAAAATGCCTCCCTCAGTCTGGAGGGAAGAATTTCTCACCAACTTGGTCAGATTTCACCACTGTTTAAAACTCCTGAATTGCCTAACCCTAACGAGTCAGTGGCTCAGGCAGTTAATGTGGTTATGACTGTTAAGTAGGCAGTACCATGGGAAAATTCAAATGTGGCAAAACTAGATTTAATATCTCAAAGTTTTGGAAGGGTGGTGGTTCAAGAGTGGTTGGAACATGTCGTCTTCCCTTAGCATCTTTTATTCTTATTTCACTAGGGCCTTGCCCTGACTCAGGCTTATTTGCAAATTTCCCCCAGTAATTGCTGTCATGTATTCAGCTTCACCTGTCTTAGTATTAACATCTGTAAGATAGCAAAGTAGTTGTCTCATTGGTCTACTATGCATGGCATAGGCATGGCATAGGAAAGGTTAAAGCAACTGGGTAAATTTAGCCTGAGGGTAAGGCTAACAGGAGAGAGAGATTTTTCAAACATTTAAAAAGCTGCCAATAAAGAAGGAAATCCAATTGTTCTCCATTACCACCAAGGGGAGGACAAGAAGCCATGGGTTTTAAGTTGTAGGATAAATAGGAAAAGCTTCCTAACTGTAAGACTAATTGGGCAACTTGTTTCAGTGCCAGAGGAAGTTATGGCGTCTTTGTTGGAGGACTTTTAAAAAAGAGGTTGTCTAGCTACCCATTGGGGATGGATTTGCTACACAAACCTTCCTCTCTGCAGGGGGTTGGACTAGGTGACCCTTGAGGGACTTGTGTTTCTAGCACAGAGCTCTTCACACCTAATGGATTACTGCATTTGCTATCTTGTCCAGTATTGGCTGGATTAAAATAAGAGGAGGGCAAGACTCCGTAGAGGTAGCAAAATCTTGTGGAGGTAGCAGAATCTTTCTAAGCTCAAGAGACAATAAAAATATTAAAGGGGTGCGTGGGTGGGTGTACTTTTGCCTGTTGACAGCCTATCAGTGTTAAACTGCTCATTCATGAGGATCCTTGGCGGACACAATGGTTGCTTTTAGATGGACCACAGCTCCAGTTCTGTCTGCTTTAAAAGCACCCTGCCAGATGTTGAAGTGGAGCAGGCACCGCTTGCGGGAGTCTGGAACGCTACCAGCAGAGCAAACTGGCCAAACCTGGAACACTGGCCTGAGGCAGAGCTGCCGTCCATCTGTTCCATGAACCCACGCTGCAGCTTTGCTTTCGGCTGACTGTTGCCCTGGGCAACACCATAGAGCTGTGAACTAGAGCATTGGGCAGTTCGCCCAGAACTCTATGGCTGCGTGGGTGGGGGAGGGAGGGGGCACTGCTCGGGCGGGCCACGGGTCGGGGCAACTGCTGGGTCTACCTAAAACAGACCCAGGCGCAGAGCAGCTCCAGGAGCAGGCAGCCTATACATCAGTCTGTTTACACCAAATGAGGCAGGTTTATGCGCAGCATTTTTAAATACCACTCTTTTAGAAACAAAATTCTATGTTCAAAATTGGTAAGGCTCACAGAATTGGATTTATGCAATCCTTTACAAATGGTGCACATTGTACCCTGATCTAATTGCAGATGCTATTGAAGCCTCCACATTGAGAGGAATAAAAAGTGTGCTTTCCTAAATCACTTTTTCTTTAAAAACTGCAAGGACTCAAGGGCTTGCCTGTGTATTTTTTAGCAAGGTTTTTCTTCATCTTGGTGTTGGATAAATCTGCTATATGTAACCAGACAAAGCTTTCCCTTGCCTGTGGGCACTTTAATTTGTGTCTGAAAAAATCTGTAGATGTCTTTCCCCCTTAGATCTGGGGTATAACATGTCGTAATCATAAAATCTCTGGTGGAAAAAGCATCAAGGGTGCATGCAATTACAAACCTCTTGCTTTTACTTCCTCAAATGCTAACCATCATAAACAACCATGGGGAAGTAAACCTAATTTATACTCTTGGAATAAAAATCCTGGATTTCAAATAATGCTATTAGGTTTTCTCTACTCACCCATGTCAAAAGCACACATGGCTTACATGCATTTTCGCAAATGCATGTACCACTTTTTGGTGCAGGGTTCCTTCAAGGTTCTATTGGATTTTGAAGGGGTTTGTCATCCAAACCTCCTCTTGTAGACAACAGGTCGGTGGTGATGTGTAGAAAGTTGCCTGTCTGTTTCCAAAGTGCCACTTCTGAAGCTACCATCCTTCTCTCTGCCAAACACCACACTTGGGAACATTTTGCTGCCATACAAAGGTAACTTCATGTCATGCTGACTTGCTCGGAGGCAGTAAATTTAGTGGTTAGAGTTGTAAGAGGCAGTTATGGTAATCAATCCCCTATTAATAGCGATACCATTGTTCCCTCTCCCTGCTGAAGAGGGAAGGGGGCAGGGCTGGGGAATCCTTCCTGGTATGAGGGGAGGAACCACAGGGAGACTTAGACTGCCTTCTGGCAGGTGAGCCAAAGGGTCATGTCAAAGGGCCCTTGGGCGGGGCCCTTAGGCGGGGACGGGGAAGGCTGGGGGGAGGGCTCTGGAGGATGTTAAGGTGGATTTTGACTGCCTGATTGGGGTTACCTTTAGTGGGGTTGGGTTGGGTTGAGTGTGGGGTGGGCTTTGGTTTTGGGAGAAGGGTTTCTAGAGAGGGATGGCTTGGCCTCCTGGTGAGAGCAGGAGGTGGGGTCTAGAGGGGACAAATGGACGCAGCTTCCTGGTGGGGGGGGGGGGCTGGTTTAAGACCAGGTTGGAGGGAGACACCCTGTGGAGTGGGACAGGGTTTGGGAGGGAGGGACCATTTCCCCCAGTGAGAGGGGTGCTTATGGCTCCTGTGAGGGATTTTCAGTTTACCACCCAGTGAGAGCCGTGCATATGGGGGGGCTATGGATGTGGGGATCTCCCTCACCACCTGGGTGGAATGGCCAGGAAGGGGAAGGTCTGTGGGGAAGGCTTGCTGGGGGGAGAGCCTCAGCCATTGGGGTCGTGATGAGGTGGGGAATTATGTTCCCTCTGGGGGGTATAGTTGAGCTGTGCAACGGGATAGGTACCTGGTGCCTGTTCCCCTCACTGCCCCCCAGGCAGGTGGTCAGGTGGTTCATGATCAGAGGGCCCCTGGCCTGAATCTGATGCTGTTGAAAGTGAGGTCAGTGGTTAATAAATCAACAACTGTCCAGGAATTGATCCTGGAACTTGCGGCCGACCTCGTGTGTATTACAGAGATTTTGCTGGACACTGAGTCAGGGCCTATCTTGGCTGACCTTGTTCCAGCTGGGTACTCCATGCAGCATCAGCCACAGCTGGAGGGATTGTGGGGTGTGTGTGTGTGCGCACATCTATTGTTTTTAGGGATTCATGGTCTATTCAGAGGTATTCAGTGCAATTGTCATTGGGTATCAAGGGCCTCAGTCTTTTGTGATTGATTTGGTGGGTGACAGATTGGGAGTGCTGCTGATAAACCATGCACCTACCTGTTCAGCAGCATCCCCAAAGACTATTATCTTTGGGGACTTCAATATCCACACAGACACCGACCTCAGAGGGGCAGAGCATAAGTTCATGATCACCATGGCAACCATTGGCCTGTCCCAAGTAGTCATCGGTCCGATGCATGATGGAGGGCATACCCTGGACCTGAGTTTTTGCACCAACCTTGAGACGGGGGATCTGTTGGTCGGGGAGATATCAACAGTGCCCTTGTCATGGATGGATCATTACATCCTGCAGGCCTGTCTCCTGGTGCATCCTTGCCCCCAGAGAGGTGCGGAACCTCAGTTGGTTCGCCCCTGGAGATTAATGGAACAAGAAAAGTTCTGGAATGCTCTGGGGAGCTATCCTGTTCTTGACGACCGCTCGCTGAATAACCTTGTTGCTTTCTGGAACACCTTGTTAGCTGAGGCCATCGACCAGACAGCTCCTAGGTGTCTGCTCCCTGTGTGTCAGTACTGCATGCCGCCATGGTATACGGAGGGTCTGCAGCAGCTGAAGTGGAAAGGATGGCGGTTAGAGCGACGGTGACAACTTTCACGCGCTGAAGCTGACAGATTGTGACCTAGAACGAGTTTAAGAGCCTATGCCGTGGCTATATGGGCAGCGAAGAAAGAGTTCTTCGCTGCCCCCGTAGCATCTGCGTAGTCTCGTCCAGCTGAACCTTCCTGGGTGGTGAGGGAGCTGGTCGGTCTGGCCTCCCTCTGCCTGGAACTAGATTCATCTAGTGCCAGCTGTGACACATTTGTTGATTACTTCGTGGAGAAAATGGCTTGGAACCATCATGATTTTGACGCCACACTTATTACTATAGGAGATCCAGAGGCTATGGAAACCCCGCCTTGTCCGGTTTTGTGGGATCGGTTTCAGTGGGTGTTGCCCACTGATGCAGAGAAGGCCAGCTGAGAGACGTTAGGACATTGCTGGCAGGGGTGGTCAGTGCCTCCTTTAGGGAGGGAAGGGTGCCGAGCTGCCTCAGAGAGGCAGTGGTGCTGTCCCTGCTCAAAAAGTCATAACTGGCCAGGGAGCCAATTGCAAGTGATCGGCCGGTCTCTACAGGCAGTGTCTTAGCAGCTTTGGGGGCATCTGGACAACATTAGTTTTCAAGATCCCTCACAGTCTGGCTTTCTTCTGGCTTATGGCACTGAGACTGCACTTCTGGCTTTGGTTGACTGCCTCCGCCGTGAATTAGATCAGGGTCATTTGACCCTACTGATTCTGTTAGATACGTCGGCTGCTCTTGATACAGTTGACCATGAGTTGTTGGTGACTCACTTGCGGGACCAAGCCAGAGTGCGCGTGACTGTTCTTGAAGGTCATGCTCCTTCCTGGCCAGGAGAACCCAGCGGGTGGTGCTTGGGGACTGCCCATCATCTCCCTGAGACCTCTCGTGTGGGGTTCTGCAAGATTCCATTTTGTCTCCTCTCCTGTTCAATGTGTATATGCAGCTGCTGGGCAAGGTTGTGAGGAGGTTTGATGTTCGGTGTCCTCAATATGCTGATGACATCCAACACTACCTCTGTTTCATCTGACCCAAACCTGGCAGTCTCAGTGCTTACCCAGTGTCTGACAGCTGTGTGGGACTGGATGGGGGCGAGCCGACTGAAGTTGAATCCTGACAAGATGAAGGTGATGCTGGTGGATAGGGTGGTGGGAGTAGCATTCCCCTTCATTGATTGGGTTCACCCTCTGCCAGTCCCCCAGGTTCAGAGTCTGAGAGTTCTCCTTGATTCCCAGCTCCGCCTGGATGCTCAGGTGGGAACTTTGGCAAGGAGCGCTTTCCACCAGTTACATCTATATGCAGCGGCTTCAGCCATATGTCTTGGACTCTGACCTGGCCATTATCATCCATGCTTTCATCACCTCAAGACTAGACAATTGTAATGCACTCTGTGTGGGGCTACTCTTGGTGATGGTCCGGCGACTGCAGCTGGTGCAGAATGCGGTGTCCCGCCTCCTTACGGGAATGGGCCACCATGAGCACATTATACTGGTGCTCCATTTCCTGCACTGGCTGCATATAGTCTTCCGGGCCCAATTCAAGGTGTTGGTGCTTACCTATAAAGCCTCCTACAGCCTAGGTCCGACCTACCTGCGAGACTGCCTTGCTCCCTGTGCTCTGGATCAGCACCTGTGGTTAGCTGGGAGCGCCTATCTTGAAGCCCCAAGGTATCTTGCGGGATGACCATGGAGAGGGTGTTCTCAGTGGCCACACCTAGGCTGTGGAATTCCCTCCCGGCAGAGACCTGGTTGTCCCCAGACCTCTCCTCCTTCTGTAGACAATATAAGACCTGGCTGTTCCGCCAGGTGTTTGGCGAGGGAGAGGGACTAAGGGTAGGGGGTTGTGAGTTAGGGTGGTAGAGTATTTATGTTGTTGCTTTTATGACCTCCCATGTTATTTTATAATATGTGGTTTTAATGTGTTTAGATTATTGTTTTTGTATTTTCTTTACTTTATAATAGTTAGCTGCCCTGAGCTGCTTTTGCAGCAGGCCTGGGGTACACGTTGATTGATAGATGATAGATAGATGGATACTGCTGCAAGGGATATCAAGGAAAGGGAAGGTTGGAAGCTAAGGGAACTGATAGAGATCCCAAGTCAGTCAAGACCTAGAGGTGGACCCCCTTGTAAATGAGCATGTTGATTAGACTTGGTTCAATCAAAACTAAACTCTTTCTTAAAGTGGAACTAAACAGGAAAACTGAGTTCAATGAATAGGTCACCCCAACATAACAAAAAATAAAGGGGGTGGGGAAAGCATACCGCCTGATATTTTTAAACTTGGAGTGGCTCAACTGTCCTTCAGGTGCACCTGCACCAATACTGTTTCCTGCAGGCCCAAATCTTTTCAGTCAGGAGCAATAGTTGATTCCAAAAGTCCAGCTATTGCACACTGGCTCAGGACCAGTTCTGTCTGAGGCACAGAGGGCCTAATCTCAAGTGCTGGCTCCTCCTCCAGGTCTGGAAGACAGTTACATGGACCTCCAAAAGAGGCCTGTTGCTTCTGCTTAATCCCTGCACTACAAGCAGCATTCCTCTGAGCCAATCCTTCCAGCTTCCATACAGACTGGACTCTAGCAGCTAGGCCACATCACTGCGGAGCCCTCTGCTTCTGGTAGCTTCTTTCACTCGGGAACGAAGTATGTGTTCAGTAAGATCCAAGATAGGCAGCACTATAACAGGTTCCCCTGCTGGTGGCCCACTAAAACCCCCTTCTTAAAACTTTATTTATTTATAAAGACATTTCTATACCACCCCCCAATCCTGCCTAATGGCGGCCCGGGGCGGTGTACATTATATAATCATATTACAAAACAAATAAACATGCAATTCAAATTGCATTAAAAATCCCCCCAAAAGAGGTCTGGGAAAACCCTAAAAACAACAAAACCCATTTAAAAAAAACAAACCCCTCCCGCTACCTATCTCCTTCACCAAATGCCTAGCAAAATAGCCAAGTCTTACGATTTCTATGGGAGGAAGGGAGATCCCGAGAGAGGTGAATCTCCACTGGGAGGGAGTTCCATAGTTGCAGCACACCCACCAAGAACGTCCGCTCAAATGTAACCACCCAGGGGACCTCCACGCGGGCATCCCCGGCCAACCGCGGAGGCCGATCCAGGACACGAGGAGTGAGGTGGTACCACAGGTATGTGGGGCTCAGGCCGTATAGAGCTTTAAAGGTAATTACCAACCCCTTGAATCAGACCCAGAAGACAATAACAGCCAGTGCAGAGATCGAAGCACTAGTGTTATCTGCTCCCGATGGCCTGTCCCCGTAAGGAGACAGGCCGCCACATACTGCACCATCTTCAGCCTACGGGTCATCACCAAGGGTAGTCCCACGTAGAGCGCATTGCAGTAATCCAGTCGTGAGGTGATGAATACATGGATTATGGTTGCAAGATCAGAGTCCAAGATATATAGTCGAAGGCATCGGACCAGATGTAATTTACCAAAGGCACTCCTCACCATAGCTGCCACCTGGTCATCGAGTTGGAGCTGCAAATCGAGAAGAACTCCAAGGCTCTGAACCTGAGGAACCAAGGAGGGATGCACCGCATCACTGATGGGGTGGTGGGGGAGGCCTCCACTCCCTCACTCCAACCCACCAACATCACCTCTGTCTTGTCAGAATTCAGTTTCAGACGGCTTGTCCTTATCCATTCCCCCACTGTAGCCAGCAGTGGGTAAACAGTAAACACAGACCATGGGGCCTGGGTTGGATGAAAATGAGAGAGATAGCTGGGTGTCATCAGCATACAGCATACTGAGGACACCGAACCTCAAATCCTTTCACAATCTTGCATAGTGACTGCATATAGATGTTGAACAGGCGAGGAGACAAATAGATCCCTCTGTAACTTCACACATGAGGGCCCAGGGGGAAGATGTACAATCCCCAGTACCACACGCTGAGATATCCTGGCCAGGAATGAGTGGAACCCTTCAAGAACAGTTCTGCCCACCCTGGCATGGTCCTGCAGGTGAGTCACCAACATTTTGTGGTCAACCATGTCACATGCTGCTGAAAGATACAACAAATCAGAAGATTGGCTCAACCCCAGTCCAACTCTCTGTGCAGGTCATCGACCAAGGCCACAAGTGACGTCTTGGTGCCATACCCCGGATGAAAACTAGAATTGAGGAAGTCAATGCAGTCCAGATGCCCCTGGAGCTGTTGGGTCTCCGCCCGCTCAATAACCTTCCCTAAGAAGGGAAGGTTAGAGACTGGCCGATAACTAGCAAGGGCATCAATATCAAGAGATGGTTTGAGCAAGGGTCACACCACAACCTTCTTCAAGCACAGGATCATGCCCTCCATAAAGGAGGCATTGACAACCCCCACCAGCAATGGCCACAGTGTCTCCCAGCTGGCTTTTGACAGCCAGGATGGGCAAGGATCAAGTTCGTAAGTTGTGACCCTCACAACCCCCAGCAACTCAACCGCATTGGTGGGTGATATCCGCTGAAACTGATCCCACAAAACTGGACCAGACAGGGCATTCATAACCTCAGACACATCCCCTGCATTTAATGTGATGTCGAAGTCATGGTGAATACAAGTGATTTTTATCTGTAAAATAGTCTATAAACATGTCACAGCAAGCACTGGAAGAGTCCAGTTCCAGGTGGAGCAAGGCTGGACTGACCAGCCCCTTCAGCACCCGGAAAAGCTCAGCTGGACGCAACTTTGTGGACAATATGATGGTAGCAAAGAAACTCCTCTTTGCTGTCTGCATAGCCATGGCATTTTAACGCTTGGCATAACATTGCAGAACCTTTTGAAACCAGTATTTCCAAACACCTGTGACAGGTGTTTATCCTCTTATGGGACCCAGGCTTTCTAGGTTCTGTGTGTGTTCTGCTAATTACTTAATTCTCTACAGTAGACTTTGGATGCAAAATGTGTGAACTGCTTGCCTATATCACAGAGCAATTGTGAAAGACCATTAAACATCTTTCACAAATGTAGATCAATGGAAAGATTACTAAAATCTCAAAGTTCATTTAGCATGGAATAAATGTAAGTCTGATACCTCTTGTCTTGAGATATTGGCTTCATCAAAGGATTTGTTTTCATAAGCATAAATGGGGTACTTAAATACTCCAGATGTAACTTCTTCCTCCCCTGCCTTTGTTTCCGCAGGCAGGCAAAGCCAGGGGTTTAAATAGCTTTCCCCACCCTCATTCCCCCCCACCCTCCCAATCTCCATCTTTGTGTGGGATCCTGCAGGGAACTGCAGCAGGGGGAGCTGCAAATAACAAGTCACTGAGGTACAGACATTGAGGAAAACATGAAATGAAAAAGTGCTGAGGTTTTCTGGAACAGCAGAGGTCTTTATCTCTCTCTAGTACAGATGGTCAAGCATCCTTGAATTGGAGTATCCCTCACATTTGTTTGTAAAGGTAATTACCTCCCCTCTGTCTCCATTTTAACTCATCTGTTCGTGGGAACAAAGGAGAGTTAGTCAGGGACCTTTTGTTCACTGTGTTTTTCCCCCATTGCCACCAATGGAGAAAAAGAAGTGAACATGGGTCACTGGTTAAAGTAAGTTAGAAGGTACTTGCCTGAGTGGCTATGAGAACAAGCCTTTGGTGATGAGAACCCAAGGCATAGAGACTAAAGTTTTCTTAAGGAGATCTGGTCCTAAATGATGATCCCATGGGCACAAAGGATATCTCTGCTCTCAGTGGGAGTAGAACTCTAATTAAAGACTGGTTATGTGCCTTGACTGTAAGCAAAAACTGAAACAAATATTTGTCAAACCGAAGAAATCCAAGGGATGCTCCTATTCCAGGATGCTTGCCCATCTGTACTAGAAGGAGGTAAACTTGCCATACGTGAACTAAAAACAGCAAAGTGGGTATAGCCACTACCTGTTCCAATTCTGTTGGGTATCATTTTCAGTTATTTCATATTGTTTGTTTCAGTTTGGCTATTTTGGCAATATTATCACTACTGTACATGCTCAATTGCCAAAAAGGCTATAACTGAAAACTTAAAAAATTAACCCTAATGGATAGGTGAATACCCATGTCGATAGTAACATTTTCAGGTAGCCCTCAAACATACATGATCTGCAAATAATTAATTTACCTCTTTCAGCTCAACCTTTCTAAGTATATATTCCTCTGCAGTGTTTGCAACCCAGCCTCTGCAGTAATGTGGCCTGCAATTTATTTTTATATGACTCTTTTCCAGTTTCTGCATCTGGCCCCTGGATCTATTTCCTGCCCCCAAGCACTGAAAAACTGAGCTCAGAGTAATGGAGCAGAGAGAAGGTCCTGACGCACAAGCATAGGGACAGATCTGTGACACAGGGTAAAAACAGATATAATGCTAATTCCATTTTAACACCACTTGAACATTTCTTATGCATGTTGCAGGGCTATATTGGTGCCCTATGCAGCCCTGCAACATGCATAAGAAATGTTAAAGTGGAGTTACTGTTACATCTGTCTTCCATGATCTGGACTCCCTTCTTCTGAGTTCACCCCTTAAACATCCCACCATCTTTCCCCCACCATCTCCTGCAACTTCTGTGGAGCCCTTGAAGCTTGTACTAACTGTCAAAGTGGCCCCTGGGAGGGAAAAGCTTCCACACCCCTGGTAATAGTGCATTGTGACTTTCTGGATTGCCTTTAAAAAGCATGCTTTTCTGTGAAAGTGTTATACTCATCTCTGTTCTTGTTTTCAGAGGAAGCTCACCAGTGTGGGAAAGTCCTCCTTATCCACTGCCAGGCTGGGGTATCCCGCTCTGCCACCATAGTAATTGCTTACCTAATGAAGCACACACGGATGACCATGACGGATGCCTACAAGTTTGTGAAAGGCAAGCGACCAATCATTTCTCCCAATCTTAACTTTATGGGGCAGTTATTGGAATTTGAAGAAGATCTAAACACTGGAGTCACGCCACGAATCCTTACGCCAAAGTTGATTGGGGTAGAGACTGTAGTGTGATGGCGAAGAAGCATTTACAGAAGGGATTCTCTTTTTCTTCACTTGATGAGGGATGGGGCAGGGAGGGTCGTGGGCTTTTTCTTTCTAGTTTTTTTGGGAGGGGTTTTGTGGCAAACTCCTTACAAAGGTTTTTGTCCACAAAGGTTTTTAAAAGCAATGAGAATTTCACCATGTTTGATGGAATGCCATTGAGATTTCCTTCCCAGAACTGATAAAAACAGGGAAGCTTGAAAACAAAATATTTTTTTAAATCAACACAAGCAAGATAATAAAAAAACTAGCCTTCCCACCCCGTGCCACCTTGTTTTTGTTCAGCTACTTTTAGAGATTATGGCTAAGTAGTCTGTGCAGGTTCATAGACCGAAGAAAGCTACATTCAAAATAAACAAACAAAACCACGAAGTTCCAAAACAAAGCAGAAAGACAGTATTGCATAGAGGCCTTGATTCTGCAAAGGCTCTGCTAAAGAGAACAAAACAACATTTTTGTTGGAACAAACTTGGGAGCAGCTTGAAAACCTGCTGGTGAACTGGTAAACTATCTGCAAAGCACTTGTCGCCCTCTTGACAAAAACTAAAGAACTTTTTATTTGGCATGTCTCATGTGCTGGTTCTATTTTTCTATATTTTTTGGGTGTAAAGAAGTTTTAAACAGCAAAAGGGACTTGACCATTCTATGCCATACGCCTTCACTGGCTTCTTGCGCAATAATAATTTTTGCGGGGGAGAGGGAAGATTTTTCTTTTTTTGGAGCGTGTAAACTAGTTACAGCTGGCTGAATAATAATAATTTTTAAAATTAACACAAAAGGCAGCCAGCTTTGGTTTAGAAGGAATAAAAATAAAAGCAATTATTTTTCCTTTTTTTTTTTTTTGACTGATTCTGGTTACAGTGCCATAAACCTTGTTACATATGTATATCAGAATGTACAAAAATTGAGAACAAGCAAAGTTTATTTAAGATATTTTTCGCACAAAATATTGGTGTGTTTTCTGTTTAATGTAAAGAAAAATATTTGATTATAAAGAAATTTTTGTTTTTGAATGTGTCTTTTATTTGGTCATTTCATTAAGTAGATTTTTTCCATTTGTTAATATGGGTTGGGGTAACTTGTTTTTTTATTAATGCATACATCTGCAAATGACTAGACAACAAAGTTGCAACTAGGACTGTCTTAAGGGAGGGGATTGGGGAAACACCCTGACATCACCTCACACACCACTCCAAGCTTGTTTCTGGGAGTGGGTGGAATAGTCTGTGGGGGATAAGAAGGGAGCGTGAGGGGTGAGGAGATAGTAGTAGGCCATTAGGCTGCATATAGTACTATTTCCTGCGCAGGCCTCTGACCCCATGTCCCTTCCTCAAAGTGCATGCCCACTGCCAGATTAACTCGGTTCCCATCAGAGTTAATAGTCCTTTTTAAAAAAAAAAAAAAAAAGTAATATTTACTGGTCCTCGGAACCCTTTAATGTTCTGCAGTCACTGGGTGTGCTCTCACTGCATTCATATTAACAAGGGAGGCAAAATTGGTCAAAGTAACACCAAGCCAAATTCATCAATTTGTTTTTCTAAGTTTTTGATGCTGGAGGATACTGCTTTTTCACTGCAGTCAGGACCCAATACAACCTTAATCCAGCAGGGTGCACAACTACCCACTCTAAGAGCCAAATGGAAGGGATGGGGGAGGGGAGAGACGGACTTTGCAGCTTGGGGGAATTGGAGGGCACAGCTAAGGGGATAGGTCCCTTGATCCTCTATATCTGTTTCCTTGCCAGACAGATATCCTCCCTCTGACACACATACCTCCAATCCCCTATAACTCCCGCTCTCTTTTAATGGTACTCTTCCATTGTACAGTCTTCTGCTCTCCCTAGTATTTCTTCTTTTTTTTCTTTTCTTCTTTTTAAAGAAAAGAATTCCTCACATGGTTGGACAGGCTATCTGAAACAGAGCAGAGAAGCCATTTCAGGAAGGTGCTGCTGCTTCCATGGCCTGGTGGCAAGGCACTTACTTGGAAAACTGCAGATTCGAGTCTCCTCAGATTTCTCTGTCTATTGTCACTGACACAGGCTGTTTGAGACAAGCTCCTTCCCACCCATCATGTATGTTGCAGAGCTGCATTGATGCCTTATGGAGCCCTGCAACATGCAAGGTTGGTGGGTAATGGGTAGGGAGGCGCTTGTCTACAAATATCCATCATGTAGCCTGTTACAGAAGATGTTTTTAGACAATACATTTAAAATGTTTTAGTCTCTTATGTTAGTTTGAATGTGATCGTGTAAACCATTCAAACATTTCATATTAAAACACTGTCCTGGTTTTAGTTCAATTTCTTAAAAACCTTTCTCCAGGCTTTACTGAAATGTTTCAATTTGGAAACATTGCAGAGCAATTGTTTTAATAATGTAAACAAAATGTTTTGCTTGGAAAAGCTTAAACAATCTTTGCTAAAATCAAAACGTTTTGGTTTTTAGTAAAGATCATCTAAAAGGAATAAAACCTTTTATGACCATGAGTCATACTGTTCTGTCAAAGTTACTGGGATCATCTAAAACAGCCAGCGAAATTATAGCCTCTTGAAGACCCCATATTGGTCTCTTGATCCCACTCCTTCCTTTTATGGGACATAGGCTCTCGGGACCGTGTCTGTCTTGTTTTTTGTAAAGCACCAGGTACATTGCTGGCGCTGTATAAATGCTAATAATAATAGACCGTGATCCACCAACTACTTACTCCAAAGTAGTCCTCCTGATGCCCTTTCTCATGTCAGTGTATGAAGTGTGATTGTGTGTATGTATGTAGATCAAGAATTTATTGCTGATCATGCATTACTCCTTCTAGTTGACCCCTCCATCCCAAGACATTTTATCTCGTTGCCAGTTTACAGTGTTTGTATGAACCTACAATGTTTAGCAAACTTTCTAGTACAAGTCTGTAAATATCCTAGGCAGCTGGATGGATAGCAAGTGACAGAGTTCCTTTCAAACGAAACTCTATCTGCATTGAACTAAGTTTCAGTGGGATGTCAGAAAAGAGAAAATCTTGTGTTAATCACACTAGACATGTATATTTTTGTGGACTTTTTGCTTGAAAATATTGTTACTCTGCAGATATTTTCTTAAAACTTATTCCCTTTATTAAATTATTTTTCTACTCAAATTGATTCTTTTCTTTGAATAGCGTTAGTTTTTTCTCTGCTTTTTGTCCCAGACAACTCACAGTCTTACTCTGTAGGTTATGTCAAGTTTCCTTTCCTGCATAAGCAGAAAATCTAGTCTTTAACTGTCTCTTCTGGGACCAAAATCTCTTAGCTGTCTCATGAGCATTCTATTAAGTAGCATCAGATTGTGTTCACTGCTTTTGAGTTGAGGGATATTGAGACAGTAAGTACTAGAACTGAAGAGTACCCCCAAAAAGGGTAAGTCTGCCAAATCTACACTACTTGCTCACAGGAAATGGTGGCTTGGTAAAAACCAATACCAGCTTGTGCTCTGACAGGCATCCATTTCAGCTTTTTTTTAGTTTTTCTGTTGGACACTTTCAGTATTTTGGTTACTGCATTTTAGTAACATTTGCACTATTACCATGCAGTTGCAAAATGAACCAAACTACACAAACTAGAATTGCAGAAAACTTGAAACAGAATACCCCCCAAATCAGATATGAGTGTGCTCATTTTTGGCCACAGATATTATTTGGTTACCTGGAAGATGTGAACTGCAAATAATAAACCCACTACCCATTTCAGAGCTGAGTTCAAGCTTTGTTGTATTTGAGTCTCTTGAGTCTGCCTAATGATATCCTGCAGGTGTGCAAATGTTCACTCATAATGAAGTGTGGGTGCAGGTAGGAGCAAATACACTTTTGAAGGCAGAGGCAAAATGAATTTGAGAATCTACATGTGTTTGCACTTCACTGTGGGCCAGTAAAATAGAGGTGACTTGCAAAAACTGGGTCAATGTTGAATTTCAGCTGAGAACTGGCACCCTTGTTCCAGACCATTCTTCAGGTGAGTAAAGAGCTTCTGCTTAGGTTTATAAACCTTTCAAAGGAAATGGAGTGAGATTAGTCAATACACTGAGTGCGTGACCGTACTGTATGTTGATGTCTGCACATGGGCGACAGTTATTCTTCTGGGCTGTGTTATAGAAGAATTCAAAACTGCTAATCCCTTCCTTTTACTGCTCTCTCATGTCCAACTTAATCTCTGCAGTTAAAAGAAGGGTCCACTATTGAAGTCCATGGTCCTGTCCCCTACCACTTCTGTAAAATTTCATATTAAACCTCTAGTTCTCTGCTTTTAGACCTGATTAAATTTAAATAAGCTTTTAAAAATGCAAATTATGTAATTTGTAAGCTTTCCCAGTAGCTTGGAAAGTATTATGGTGACTGAGATGAAGAATGGCCTCTCCAGAGCACTGTAACAGTTAACCTGAAGAGTAGCTGGCAGGATACCCCATGTGCACCCCTGATTTCCCTCAGTCCCCAAGAGTCCACCAGTTTCTGCCCTGGCAAGCACTTCTTCTCAGCCCAAGCACAGGCCTCTCAATAGACTTATTAATTGCTCACAAAACTCTACCTCTGCTCTGTCCATCCCCAAGGCCTCCTGGCTCCCTCCTACAGGACGACTTCTCCTGGCTCCATCCCAACTCTCCTTTGGTTTTCCGCTAGACTCCATGGCTCCCCAGAGTCTACTGCTCTTAAGGGGAGCCTCTCGCTCTTCTAACTGGACTGTGCCAGCAACCAAGCCTTCCACCCCTTGTAGGGTCTCTTAGTTTAGAGAAGCTCAGACACTTCCCAACCAGTCATGCTGGCTCAGAGGGTTTACTCTAGGCTCAGGCTTGCCGCCTGCCCTTCACTCTCTTAGAGTTAGATCTATGTTGGTTTCACTCTAGCTCTGCTGCCTTTAACACCCTAGGCAATTTCACAGAGCTTTCCTTTCTGTTCAGGCTTCAGCCTGGCTCTCTCTGAGCTGGCTTCCCATACCTAACCGCCATTTGCCTGTGGCTCTCTGATCTTTAAATGCCCTGCACACCAGGCCACGTGATGGTCACATCAGTGCTGAGATTGGCGCTAGCAGCGATGGCGTTGCAATACACCCTGCTGTTCTCCACTTGTGTCTTTTCAGTGCTACCAGCAGTGCCTATCAGCTCTTCAATGGATCTTGGGGTAAGCGAGCACTGCTCTCTGTCACAGTAACATTTGTCTTGATGATGTCTTTTTAAATCCAAGTGTTCCCTTGGTACTGTGCTCCTGATCCAATGGAGAGGGGAAAACATTCTCTCTTGATAACCTTTTATTTTGTATTGTGATATTTCCACCCATAAGCATTCAAAAAGGCACAGCCTATCATCACCAAAATCAAGAGATCAAATAAAGGTTGGAGTTTTTATTTATAGGTCTGGTTTTTTTTGGAGACTTAAAGGCTCATGGTTGCAAAGCTATGCTCTTGCAAACACTAGAATTAAAATTCTAGGGGCCTGGACTAGATCCTCTTGAGTCTGTGTTGAGACACAAATTGCGTTCATCATTTCAATGTTTCAACCTTGCAGACAAGGCAAGGTAAGCTAACTAAATATTTTGTCCAATAGATTCAGTTAGTCATCAGTTAACTGACCAACCATAGCAAGCAAATGTCAAATAGTCCTTTTTCTGCTTGAAGCCATAAACTTTGGCCATTTTTACATAGATGTTGCCCACCCTGCACATGTGTGCGGGTGAGGGGAGTACCTGTGCGAACGCTGCAGCAGGTGCGGGGGGATTGGTGGGCACCCGTGGGAATGCTGCAGGTGGTGGTGCAAGTGCACTCCCGTGCTCCACTTATCACCCACACGTGGAGCAACGGGTGCCAATGCTTCATGGTTGGAGGTGGGTAGGGGTCTACAGGAATGGGCTGCCCCCCCATGCACCTGTTAGAAAAGGGCCTTTTATGTCCCTGAAGGCATTTGCTTGAGACCCGTGCAATAGGTCTGTTAGCTAGACAAAAATCCCAGTTTACTGTGTCCCTTTTTTTTCTTTTTCTTTTTTTTTCAATCTTGCTTTGTCAAAGTTATTGGCCAGGGAGCCATAGGTGGATCAGTAGCATGGCTGCACCAGGAGACCACTTCCAGTCCTTGCACCTCCACTAGTTCTCCTATCTCTCTAAGCCCTCCTAACAGATTTGTTAAAAATACATTGGCCGTATAGAAGAACTACATGTCCGCAAGGAGCCACAAGAAATCCTCTCCACTCCACTCAATGAAAAATAAAGTCTCTATGTCCGAATGTATCCAGATTGAATTTTAATCTAGCGATGTGGGGGACTAACTTCTGTTGATAAGTTGTTCTACCACCCAACCACAATAATTAAGTAAGAGAGGGCTTTTTCAACATTTACCATTCATTTTCCTTTCTGTGCCTTCAGCATCTTTTCATCCCCTTGCTATTAATAGAAAACAATATTTTTCTCCCCACTGTGTAACATATCTAAATATGTAAAAGACTCTGGTGTCGTCCTTCTGGCATTCTTTTGTGACACTGAATATGCCAAGATATTTGAACTTTTCCTCATCCGTCTTGTTCCCTGCACTAGCATCTTTGCCGCCTTGTGAATCCTCATGTTGCTGGAGGTAGAGGTGGATCATATCTGTGAATCATGGGCTTAGTACAGCTGAGGGGTGGATAAAAGTGAAGTTCTAGCAAGTCCATAGCTGGATTGTTTACTGAGGGAGCAGGGGTCCATTACATGAAGGTGGGGATGGACTCTTGGCTGTAATTTACACTTTTCTATTGGCTGATTGTCTGAAATGTACTAGCCAATGTTTAGCTGTAGCCTATGATTATATAAAGATTTTCTTGAAATAGAGGCTCTATGTGCCACCTAAATCTTTGCAAGACAGAAATGGCAAGACATTCTTGTTTCACAAAGTGAATCCTTTATATGTAGCAAGACTCCTGCCCATGATCTTGACACACTGAGCACTTTTCATAAAACCCATTGCTTGCTTTAAGATACAATTGGGTTTCTATGAGAATAATAAATCTATAATGTTGAGACACAAAGGTCACCATCTACAAATGAGCCTTCAATAGGGTTACTTTGAAGTAAGTGATGTGTCACTCATGGCTGAAGTCTCATCCCATCTTTGTGAAGCATGTGGCTTGTTTTATGCATACGAGTGACTTGCTCAAGGTCTTACAGCAATTTGATGTCCGAGCAGGGAGGAGAACCCTGGAACTATAACTCCCAGTCTGTGAGTCTACTAGAACCCTTCCCCTCTACCCTGCTCCTTGCAGCTGGTTACTAACTTAATCCATCAACTGATTATTAAGGACCCATAGACCGTGAGGACCTTTTACTTCAGGCCATGATTAAGCAAGTCTTGACTAGCATGCTGCTGTCCTATATGCTGCTGAAATGCCAGAGCTTCAATTAAGTGACACTAAAATCCTGTTCATACCTCTCGCCTAATCCCTTTTTTAATGCTGTTCAAATGTAAACAAAAGTCCTCGGCAATGAAAAGAAGAGCAGCACATATAAGGGATAGACTTGGATTGTAGGAGGATGGAGATTTGAAGTTTTAATAGCATCGATCAAATCTGTCACATATAGATTGAACAAAGTGGGGGCTATGACACAGCCCTGTCGAACTCCTCGATTGATAGAGATTGGTGCACTTGGGGTAGTGTTGCTCCCAGTTTTAACTCTGGCTGAATTATTATTATTTAATTGTATTAGAAGAGTTAGCAATCTTCCATTTACCCCATTGATCTTAATTTTGACCATAAACGGTCCCGTGGCACTGAGTCAAATGCTCTAGAGAAGTCCATAAAAGCAAGATAGAACTCCCCCCCCCCTCCTTATTTTGGTGTACTTATCAATCAGGTGTGAGACGATAAAACAGCAGTCAATAGTAGAGCAACCACCTCTAAAGCCAAACTGCTCAACTGGAATTTTATTATTAGATTCTGACCAATTTTGCAATAACTGTGCAATCTTAGAGCCATCTTACAGAGATGTAATCCAGGAGTTAGGAATTCCTCTTTTTTTTCCCAGTCAAGAGGCTTAGATAAAAACACAGCACTGAACCCTACTCAATGCTTATTGGCCCAAACCCTACTCAAAGCTTATTGGCGCTTCAGGGGCCACGCCTTGCGGAGAAGGGCTGCACTTTTTAGCACTTCTTCCTCTCTTCTCAAGTGAATAGGCTCAGATCCAAACTGAGAAGCAACCCCCACAAAAAAGCTTTTTTTGAAAAACACTCCCTCTTCACGGGCCACCCCTTGGAGAGATGGACTCCAGGTATTAGCAATTCCTTTTCTCTTCTCCAGTGAACAGGTTTAGTTAAAAATACAGCACCAACCCCCACTCAAAGGCCATTTGCCCAAAGACGCCCTCTGTTCAGGGGCCACCCCTTGCGGAGATGGACTCCGGGTATCTCGTCACCCGCTGTGGAATGCCAGAAAGTAACCCACTTATTAACCTTAACATCAGCGGACTCCTTAATAGCTGTGGCAATGTTCATCGGCTTAGCCCTCAAAAGAAGGAGGGCTGTCCTGTAGCAAATCAGTAGCTTTCAAGATAAAAATGCAGTAAATATCTAACTCTATTAAGTGAGCTTGCCCCTGACAGTAATGGCACTGGTACCAATCATTGGCACCCCTGGTCAGATGTAGATTTTCTATGGCTCTTTATAACTGACTCTACATTTCCTTTGTTGTTTACTCTGTTGGTACCATTATCATTTTAATATTTAATTCTATACTAGATTTTATTTTGTAAATGTACTAACTTGGTATTTTCTTTCTGGATACGGCAGAAGCTAAATCCATAATAAACTTACTTACTTACTGAGTTTAAAAAAAAAAAAAGAGCAGCACATATGTTTGCTCTCTTATATTTAACATAGCCTCGGTTACTGAGTGAGACTACAAGTGGCCAGGCTCTGATAAGCAGTTCAAGTTCTCAGCATAGAAATAGCCCTGAAATAGTTGTTGTGGTGTTTCTAATTGCAACGGATGAGCAGCCTACCTCATGAATCCTCCCCTATCAGTGCTACATAACGTGTCTGCACCAGAATAGCCCTGATCTCAGCAATCCCACATTCAGCCTTGGGCTTGTGTTTTCGACGTATTTGGAAAAGGTGAGCTTCTACTGCAGGCCCAAGGGGGACTTCCACTCAGCTGAGCTGGCTTTATATAGCTGAGGCTGTACATACTCCACTGGAATGACATTAATGCTGAAATTTGCATCGTTTTGGCAAACTTTATACCACTTTACCTGCTCATTTGACCTTTGCACACGTAACAGAGCCTGAGGTCTGGCATGGGAAGGAAAAGCCAAGAACAATGAGAAATAGGCAAAATTCACTGAAAAACACTGGCTAAAATTTCATTTATTTTGAATTCATTATTCACAGCGTAGTAGTGCTGGTGAAATGATGCCAGGTAACAGGCCTTGAATCTCAAAGTCCTTTATCCACAGGACAGATCAGGGGTGATGCAACCTGCCCCATACAGTGCCTCACTAGGGAGCATGATGCATCAGCCAGATGGGGACATGCATAGGGAATTTAGTTTCCATGGACAATTGCTGATTTGCCAGATGCCTGAGGATGCCAACATCTATGGCATGCCAGTTCATGCAGGTTGTGACACTCGTGGATGGATTGGGCACCCCTTCTGTCCCATACCCAAGACATGGGGCTGCTAGCCAAACTACCTAGATAACTAGGGATGCTGCCAGTCAGGAGGCTTCCAGTGCAGCCCATGTCTGGTGTTGAGATCCCCCACCTTGTGTTTGATTTGGCCAGGGACAGATAGGGGGTGCTGCTGGCATACCGTGAATCCTGTATGGCAGCCTTCCTACCTGCTCTAGCTGAAGTGGTGTCAGGAGTGGTCTTGAGATCCCCTAGACTTATTGGGGGAGGCCAACATCCACACCAACACCAGTCTTTATGGGGCAGAGCAGGAGTTCATGGTCTCCATGGCAACCATGGGCCTGTCCCAGTTGTATATGGCCTGACACATGAGAGAGGGCACACTCTGGAGTTGGTGTTTTGCATTGGCTTTTTGATGGGGGGAAGGGGGGGAGGCTATGCTTGCGGGGGTGTAGATATTTCACCCATGTCATGGTTGGACCATTACCTCCTGAAGGCGTGCATCCTGATGTACTTTTGCCCCAGCAGGGTGCAGGGCCTATTCGATTGATCCACCCCTGGAGACTTATGGAACCATCCAGGTTCTGGACTGCTCTGGGAAATTTACCATCTGGCAATGAGTTCATTGATCATGACACCATCAAGGACAAAGTAGATGTAGAAAGTTAATTAGGTAGACCAAGAGGCAATTTGAGGCGTGACTTGCTAAAAATGACAAAACTAATAATAAAAACTTTTCCAAGTATATTATTATTATTTTATTATAAGCTTTGATATAGCACAAGCAATGTACCTGGTGCTTTACAGAGAATAAGATAGACATGGTCCCTGCCCGAGAGCTTATAATCTAAAGAGGGGGGAAGGGGGAGCAGAGGGAGGGACAAGGGATGCAACATTCATGAGGATGTGAGAACTCAGGTACACTTTCTTGGCTTGGTTACAGTACATTGGGAATTTGCAGAGAACAGGTGGGGGATAATCCTGGGTGGGGATGATTAGCAGGAGTTAGGCAGGGCGGAGCGGAAGAGGTGGGTTTTGAGGAGGGACTTGAAGGTGTGGAGGGGGGGGCAAGGCAGACGAAGACAGGGAGGGAATTGCAGGCATATGGGGCAGTGAGGGAGAAGGGATGAAGGTGGTTGGGGGAGCAGGGGAGGCGTGGAAAGGTGAGGGAGGGGAATGGAAGAGGAGTGGAGTGCTCGAACAGGGGTTCAGAGGGAGATCAGGGCAGAGAGGTAGGGGGGAGTGAGGTTGTGAAGGGTTTTGTAGGTGAAAACGAGGAGCTTGTGCAGAATACACTCAGCAAGGGGGAGCCAGTGGAGACAGGAGAGGCTGCACATGGTCAAAGCGATGGGCTAGGTGGATGATCCTGGCAGCAGAGTGTTGAACAGAGATGAGGGAAGCAAGGTGAGAGTGGGGAAGGCCAGCAAGGAGAAGGTTCCAATAGTCGAGGTGTCAGATGTCTAGGGCATGGATGAGAGTTTTGGCAGAGAAGACAGACAGAAAAGGGCGGATCTTAGCAATGTTGTAGAGGGAGAAGTGGCAGGATTTGGCCATGGAATCAATGTAGGGTTTGAAGGTAAGGTGCGAGTCTAAGATGAAGCCCAAGCTATGGGTTTGGGGGACAGGGAAGATGGAGACCCCGTCAATGGCAATTGACAGGGAAATGGGAGAGAAAGGATTGGGAGGGAAGATAAGGAGTTCAGTTTTCACCATGTTCAGTTTGAGTTGGTGTTGAGACATCCAGGCGGAGATATCAGATAGTTGGTGAGACGAGCTTGAACAGTGGGGGAGAGGGAAGGAGTGGAGAGAGAGACTTGAGTGTCCTCGGCGAATAGGTGGTTTTGGAAACTGTGGGAATCAATGAGTTTGTCTAGGGATTGGGTGTAGATAGAGAAGAGGAGCCGGCCAAGGACAGAGCCTTGGGGAACCCTGACCGAGAGGGGTAGGGAGGAGGAGGGGGAGGAGTTAGGAAGAGATACATTGAAGGAGCAGTCAGAAAGGTAGGAGGAGAACCAGTCAAGGACAGAGTCCCAAAATCCCAGGGAGTGAAGCAATTCAAGCAGAAGTGAGTGGTCAACCCTGTCGAAGGCAGGAGAGAGAGGAGGACCAGAATAGAGTAAAGGTGGTTGGATTTAGCCACAAGAAGATTGTTGGTGATCTTAGCCAAAGCTATTTCAGTGGAGTGAAGGGGGTGGAAGCCAGATTGTAGGGGGCCAAGGGAGGAGTTGGCGGAAAGGAGGTCGAGGCAATGGGAGTAGACAAGGCGTTCAAGGAGTTTGAAAGCAAAAGGGAGGAGTGAGACAGGATGGTAATTAGAGGGTTCAGAGGGATCCAGAGTGGACTTTTTGAGGATGGGGGAGACAGTGGCATGTTTCAAGGCAGAAGGGAAGGAGCCAGTAGAGAGGGAGAGGTTGATGATGTGCAGGAGGGGAGGGGTGACGGTGGAAGCAATGGAAGTCAGAAGGCCGGAAGGAATGGGGTCCAGGGGGCAATTGGAGGGGTTAGAGGAGGAGACCAGTGAGGAGATTTCCTCAGGGAGGAAGGAGGGAAGGAGGACAGGAGAGAGGTGGGGGGAGTGGGAGGGGGAGAAGACTTGGAAGTGATTTCCAGATGGATCTTGTCAATTTTAGGGGTGAAAAAGAGAGCAAGATCCTGAGTGGAGAGAGAAGAGGGAAGGATTGAGAAGGGAGTCAAAGGTGGAAAAGAGTCAGCGAGGGTCCCGGGAGCAGACCTCAATGTGGGAGGCATAGTACTGCTGTCTAGCGAGGGATATAGCAGAGTTGAGCAATGAGAGGCAAAATTTGAAGTGGAGGAAGTCAGCGCGGTAGTGGGATTTGCACCAGAGGTGTTCCGCAGTCCGGGTGCAGGAGCAGAGATGGTGAATGGTGGGGGTGAGCCAAGGGCGAGGGTTATGGGAGCGAGCTGGGCAGGAGGAGAGGGGGGCAAGGGAGTTGAGGGTGGAGATGGCAGAATTGGGGGAGAAGGAGGAGAAGACTGGGGGAGAAAAGAAGAGAGGGAGGAGGTGAAGTCCTGGGCCACAATGGCCTGCAGATCACAGGAGGGACGGGGAGATGGGGAAGAGGAGGCGGAGCCACGGGAGAGGTTGTTGGAGGCAAAGAAATGGTCAGTTATGGGATGTGGTTCGAAGGACAGATCGGAAACACAACATTTCCTAGAGAACATGACATCAGAAGCAAGAAGACTGCTAGAAAGTCAGTTGAGCCATTACATGACCATGGGGTAACAGGGGTGCTCAGGGATGATAAGGATATTATAGAGAAGCTGAATTAATTCTTTTGTTCTGTCTCCACCGCAGAGGACATTGGAGATATGCCCGCACCAGACGTTGTCTTTGTAGACGATGAATCAGAAGAACTTTCACAAATTAACGTGACTGGAAGAGGTTCTAGAGCAAATTAAATAGTAACAAATCTCCAGGAACTGATGGTATATTCACCCAAGAGTTCTGAAGGAACTTGGATATGAAAATATGGTACTTTGTAATCTATCACTGAAATCTGCCAGAGTACCTGAGGACTGGAGGGTAGCAGATGTAACATCAATATTTAAAAAGGACTCCAGAGGCGATCCTGGTAGCTACAGCCCAGTGAGCCTCACATCAGGGCTGGGCAAACTGTTGGAGATGATTGTCAAGAACAGAATTACTGGCCATATTGATAAACATGGCACAATGGGTAAAAGTCAACATGGATTTAGCAAAGGGAAGTCGTGCCTCACTAATCAACTGGAGTTTTTTGAGGGGGTAAATAAGCATGTGGATAAGGGCGAGCCAGTTGATATAGTGTATCTGGATTTTCAGAAGGCATTTGAGAAGGTCCCTCATGAGAGAATCTTGAGGAAATGAAGTAGTCATGGGATAAGAGTCTGTGTCCTATCGTGGATCAGTAACTGGTTAAAATCTAGGAAACAAAGGGTAGGACTAAATGGTCAGTTTCTATAATGGAGAGAAGTAAATAGTAGAGTGCCACAGGGCTCTGTACTGGGACCAGTGGTGTTTAATATCTTCATCGATGATCTGGAAAAAGGAGTAAAGAGTGAGGTGATCATATTTGTATATGACATAAAGTTATTCAAGGTAGTTAAACACAAGCAGACAGTGAAGAATTGCAAGATCTTGTGAGACTAAGGCCACTTTCGCATCTGCCTCCCCCCCCCCCCCCGGGGGAGGGAATGCGCAAGCCAGGATATACATGGGGTTTGGCCAGTCTGAAAGCTCCCCCTGGGTGGTTTTGCCGGAAAACACACACAGCAATACAGAGCAGGAAATCCAGCTCTGTATCGTTGCGTGTGTTTGCCAACAAAATCGTGTGGGGGGTGGGGTGGAGCTTTCAGACCGGTCAAACTCTGCACATATCCTGGCTTGTATATTCTCTCCCACAGCCAGGATATGCGCAGGTGGGCAGATGTGAAAGTGGCCTAAGTGATTGGGCATCTAAATGGCAAATGAAATTTAATGTGGACAAATGCAAAGTGATGTACGTAGAGATTAATAATCCAAACTATGTGTACGCAATGCTGGGTTCTAAATTAGGAGTAACCACTCACCAAAAGGACCGTGGAGTCATTATGGACAATACATTGAAATCTTCAGCTCAATGTGTGGTGGCCGTCAAAAAACCAAACAGAATTTTAGGAATTATTCAGAAACGGATAGAGAATAAAACTGAAAATATAATGCCCCTATATAAATTGATGGTGCGACCGCATCTTGAGTATTGTGTGCAATTCTGGTCACCCCATCTCAAAAAAGATATAGTAGAACTTGAAAAGGTGCAGAGAAGGGCAACAAAAATGATCAAGGGTTTGGAACAGCTTCTGTATGAAGAGAGGCTTGATTGGTTAGGGCTCTTCAGCTTGGAGAAGAGAAGACTGAGAGGGGATATGATAGAGGTTTATAAAATCTTGAGTGGAGTGGAACAAATAAATAGGGTACATTTATTTACTCTCTCAAGTAGCACTAGAACTAGGGGACACTCCATGAAACTAACTGGTGGCAGATTTAAAACAAATAAAAGGCAGTATTTTTTTTCACACAATGCACAGTTAAATTGTGGAATTTGTTGCCAGAGGAGGTTTTCGGGGTCAGTAGTATGATGAAATTTTAAAAAGGACTGGATAAATTCTTGGAGAATAGGTCCATTAACGGCTATTAGCCAAGTAGATTATGAGATGGAACGTTCTTACCATTGAGAGCAGGGTGTGATCAGCAAGGAATGGATTGCCCATTGTTACAGTTGGTACTTCTCCTATGTGACCAGAATTGGCCACTGTCGGAGTCAGGATGCTGGACTTGATGTGTCACATTCCGTGTCTCTTTTTTACAAAAGGAAAGAGAGCTATGTTTCCCAGCAGACAAGATCTATCTGGATTGGGCCACTCTTTCCCAAGTTGTATAAAATGAGTTTACACTTTACTTTGATGCCAAGCTAGCAAAGCAAGTTTTGTAAAATGACAATATATTTATAAATAAATGGATCATGAGACTTAGAATATAAAAAATAAGCATAATTTACTTATATTTAAATAGAAAATATCAGTAGCTTACATAGAATGGTATTGATAGCCAATCAAAGTTACATGATCTAAAAAACATTTCTATTTTAGGAAAATAGCTTCTAAAAACTTAACATATGCTCAATTCATTGGCTCAAAGATATAAAGAATAATACATTACATTCTTCTCAGTTCTTCCCTTTTCTGCCATGATGGTGAGAGAGAAACCCCAATATAGTGGACAGCTCTTCCGCTGTCCCCTCCCTCGCTCTCCCTCGCTTCTCCTGCTCGCCCAACCGCCTTCGTCCCTTCTCCCTCGCTGCCCCGCATGCCTGGAACTCCCTCCCTGCCGACGTCCGCCTCGCCTCCTCCCTCCGCTCCTTCAAATCCCTCCTCAAGACCCACCTTTTCCATGCTGCCTTTCCCAATGCCCTCTAGTCTTTCCCCTTGCTCTTACTGTCAGCCCTCCTCTGCTGACTGCTGCTACCGACCACCTTGTAACCAAGCCAAGTACACGCACCTGAGACTTCGCATCCGCCTGAATGTTTGTTTGTCTTCTCCCATGTCTCTCCCGCTGTCCCCTCTCCTTGTCTCCCCCTCCTTGTCTTTTAGATTGTAAGCCACAGGTAGGGACCGCAGCTGATTATATGTTCTGTACAGCGCCAGGTCGTTACTGGCGCTTTATAAATGTTTAATAATAATAATAATAATAATAATAGTGTAGGATTTCAATCTGAAAAAGCAAAGCTAGTGTCTCCCTTCTTAAAGCAAAATTTGCCAGAAGCTGACACTCCTGAGCAGTGATGCTGATGACATCAGTTAGCACGGAAATACACAGGATTCTAATTGGTTCTCTTAATTCTGAGCAAGTAAAGAGACTGAACAGAGAGTCAGATTTCCTTCAAAGTTTGAACAAAACCTCATATTTCCATCAAAATTAATTGTCAGATTATAGAGAGAACTGACCACAGCTGCAAGTTTTTTTTTTTTAACCAATTAGTTGATGCAGCTGTGCTAGCTAAGAAAAACTAAAACTTAAAAGTTCTCACTTTGGAGATGTTCATGGCTGGTACCATTTGTCATTTAGACATATAGACTGATAAGGCCCTTGGTCTGGCCTCCAACTTTAGCCATTTCTTTCTGTTTCCTTGGATATGGTGAAAAGTTCACTGAGAAGTTTAAAAAAAGTTCATTGGAACACAGCTGAGAAGGCCTCAGCCTGACCAAGATACATATAGAAACTGATTCTAAAAATCAATGCATTGGATATAAATTAATTGATACATTGAAACTCAAAATCAATACATTAGGAACAGAGATGGTCAAAAATATATGCTTATAATAGGAAATACATGACAGATGGACCATTGGTCTGACTCAGAATGGAATTTCTTCTGCTCTTATGTATACTCTCTTGGCAGCAGCCATTGATATGGTGTCTCCCAGGCCTCCACTCCCTGCGCTGTGGCAGTGTAGGTCCCCGTGGTTTACAGAGGGCCTGGTATGGCTGAAGCATGAGGGTAGGCAGTCAGAGCGTTGGGTGTGTCATACTTGAACTCAAGACAACTGATTGTGCCTTAGAGTAGGGGTGTGCACCAGGCCCCCGTGTCGATTTCATTTTTGTTTTTGTTATTTTAAAAGTATAATTTTTGTTATCGCTGTTAATGACAGTGTTGTCTTCATTATCATTGTTGTCGTTATCGGTATCTGTATTAGTATCGTTTCAAATGAAGATTTCGTTTTTGGTATCGGTATTGATTCCTGTTCACAACTAATATCTTCTAAATCTAAGGGAGACAGGGAAAAGAAAAACTATTATCTAATCAATTATCTATATAACTATTCTAATCTAATTTATATGTCTATAATATATATCTATATCTAAGTTATACTACCTATCTATATATAATGTCCAGGGGGAAGAAGGGCAGGGAAAGGGAGAAGGTAAAATGTAGGGTATGAGGAAGGAAATGTATTGGTAATACAATGAGGGCTAGGGAGGATTTTTTGTGAGCAAGCACCATAGGTCTGTAAACGCAACCTGACAAGCAGAGCTCTCACAGAATGGAGAAAAAAACCCTGACCCTCCCATTATAAAGGGTTGCAGTGCCCTCCCCCAGAGCCCCCCAATTGATTGTGGGAGGTAACAAGCATTGAGCAATCACAGAGTGTCATGAGACTGCTGGGGCCTTCTTGCGCTGCTCATTGACCAGCGATGCATCCATCAGATACTGCTGAGCTGCTCGCCCCTCCCAACACAGGCACAGTTCAAGAGTTCAACCCTGTTTAGGGTTCTGAGATGTCTGCTCCCTCCTCCCCTCTCCACATTTTCCCTCCAAAACCCAACTGCCACAGCACTAATAATAATGACAATGATAACGACATTGTCATTTTTGTTATCGTTATTCTCTGTTGTCGTATTCTTGGTTGTTGTTTTCGTTATCATTATTCTCTGTTGTCTTTGTTATTGCAATAACGAAAGCAACAATTTTAATCGTTATTGTAATAAGGAAAATGACATGCACACCCCTAGAGTGAATTTAAGAGACTATGCCTGGCTCTGCAGGCAGCAAAGAATAGTTTCTTTGCTGCAATCAGCATCCGCAAAAATGCATCCAGCAGAGCTTTTTTGGATGGTGAGAGTCTTGGTTAGTCCAGCCTGTCTCCACCTGGAACTGGAGTCATCAAGTGTCTGCTGTGACATGCTTACTGAGTACTTTGTGAATAAAATCACTTGCATTCATCATGACTTCGATGTTTCCTTTTTAGAGACCGTGGCAGAGCCAGTGGTAATGCCCCAGCAGCCGGCAGACATTGGGGCCATTGCTGGCTGGGGTAATCAACACCTCCCTGCAGGAAGGCAGACTTCAGGATAGAAGTGTGCACCAGGGACCCATGGCATTATTCACTTTCATTTTTGTTTTCATAAATATCAAAATTTTGTTTTCATTTGTGCTTTTCTTTTCATCTTCCACTGGTTTCAATGGAAAACACATTTTCATCTGTAACATTTCTGGTTTTCATTATATTTGGATGGAGCTAAGAGTGACTGTACCTCCAACAGAGGACATGATGTGTACCAAATTTCAGAAATATTGGATAAGGGAATCCAATGTTGAATTATGTTGTTTTGCAAATATCTGCATATACATTCCTGGCTGTATCTTCTTTTTATCCAATCCAATGTGGATGAAACTTGGCAGTTTTATACCCCTCCCCAAGTTTACTATCTATGCCAACTTTCAGAAGGATTGAAAAAAGGGTCCTGGTGGTATAAGCAATTAGCTTATAAATATATGTCTGACTGTAACGTCTTTGTAGTCCAACCAGTGTACATGAAATTTGGCATGACATTATCTCACATCCTTCATGATCATCTCTGCCAAATATTGGAAAGATGTAATAAAGGGTCACAATTTTATATGCCTGCACAACATATGCAGAAGATGAGCCTATGGCAGGGATTCTCTTAGGTGTTCCTGTGGTATAAGATCAGTTTGTGATGCCAATTGGCCAGCAGAAATGTCAGCCAAATATCCTCATTCTGTGCTGTGACCATCCCAGCTTCTCTTCTCCCACTTGTTACTGGGACGTTGGAAGCATCTGTTTAGGAGAGAGCCAGTAGAGATTCTCTTATGTCCTCTGTCACAGTGCTGCAGGATGTGATTGTGATGATAATTGACCAGCCTGGATGTGTAAACTATGCCTCCTGATTTCTGGGGTGCTATCCCCAAAGTCCCAGTTATGTCCCTTCTATACCTGCCTCAGGCTGCCCCCTATGCCCACCTCAAAGCCACCACCGATTGGTCCTGTAAACCTGGGAGTATGCAGTAATTGGCCAGTGAATGTGTCTGTCAGTCTGGTGGGTTTCTCCCCATCCTCCCTCCTACAGCCTCCCTCCCCCTGCCATGCCAGGTGCCTGCCTCTGACTGGCACTGCATGTGCTGCTATTTATCTAAATAATGTTCTTCAAGGGGAATAGCTTCAATTGCTTATAAAATTGGATCCCTTTATCAAATTGTCTTGTAGTTTTTCAGAAATGACAGAGTAGGTGTGGGATACATTCCTGCCAAATGTCTTTTAAACAGGATGGAATATAAAAGTGTTACTCCCAGAAAAGCATTCTCAAGTTGATGGCTTATACCAACAGGACCCTTTTTCCAATCTTTCTGAATTTTGTCAGGATTGGTAATCTTGTGGAGGGACATAATATTCCCAGATTTCATTACAATTGGATGGAAGATAAAGAAATTGTAGCCAGGAATGTGTATGGAGCTTTTCTTAAAATCACAACATTCAATTTCAAAATTTGGTACACATCATGCCCTCTATTGGGGGTAAAATCTCTCCAAGTTTCATCAGAATTTAATAAGAAACAAACATTATAGCCAGAGATATGCTTTTCAGTTTCTTTCCATTATTTCAAAAATGAAAATTGATTTTCATTTTTGTTTTCATTATTATTTGTTGTTTTTGTTATTACAATAACAAAAAAGAAAATGATTTTTTTGTTTTCATTATCATAATAACAAAAATTAATTGCACACCCCTAGGGACAACCTCAAGAAGGCTCTGGTTTGACCTTTGCTCAAGAAGCCTTCACTTGACATTGATTCCCCTGCCAGCTATCGACTGGTCTCTAAACTCCCCTTTTTAGGGAAGGTTGTTGATAGGGATGAGCGAACAGATTGCCGTTCGGGTTCGGCCGTTCAGTTTGGTTGCATTTGGTTTGGCCGTTCGGATCGTTCGCCGGGCTCGGTTGCAGCCGTTCGGTTTGACCGTTTGGAAAAAAATTATCGCGAGAGCACGAGCGCAGCAGAAACCAGAAATTCTAGTGCATGCCGAGCTGTGTGGTGAGTGAGAGTGTGTTTGGCTGGGTGGCTGTTTGGTTTGTGTGTTTTGGCTGTGTTTGGGTGTGCTGCTGCTGTTGTTTTGGTTGGTGAGTGTTGGTGTGTTGTGGGTGGGTGACTGACTGTATGTTTTTGGGTGTGTGATAAAAAATAATAATGAAGAAAGCTGCGGTGCTTCTTCCCCCGCTGGGGGCCACCTTGCCCCTGGAGGAGGAGGAACTAGAGGTTGCTGCCCCTACTACACCTCCGGTGGTGGTGCCCGGCTCCTCGAATGAGGAGCAAGCGGCGGACTCAGGAGGTGCTGCTGCCAGGTTTGTAACCTTTTTTTTTTTAACTTTGAGGACAAGAAAGGCTCTATCCGTTAGAGCGAGTTCAATGGCGTGCGGGTGGGTGCATGGGTGGGTGGTGGGCATCAGTCAGGCACAAACAATGGGCATCAGTGGATGTATGGCAGAGAGGGAGGGTACTGTAGTGTGAGGGCCTGTGGCACGAGCAGCACCCCCACCCAAACATGTGCCAGGGTAGCAAGGCTCTTCAGTTGCCATCCCATTCCCTACGCACCCCCAAATAAGGGCAGGATTTGCACATGCCAGCCAGGGCCTTTCTAGTTGTAATCCCTTCCCTAGTATCCCCTAGCACACCAGGGAGGTCAGGATTTGCACGTGCTTTCTAGTTGCAATCCCTAGCACCCCAAGGAGGGAGGACTAGAGGCATCATCATCATAAATGCATGATATTACTTTGGAGTTGTTAATTTGTTCCTATTTCAGAGAGGAATCGTATGCCAGCCCCAGCGCTGCTGCCAGGACCAGGCCAAAGAGGAGGACCTCTAGGCAGAGGTCACCGCCATGGCCAGTGACACCCCCAGGCATTCGGTGCCGGAAGTTGGATGTCTGGAGGTTTTACGACAAGGGCGACAGAATCGCCACATGCAAGGTATGGCACGGGCACTGTAACAACAGGGAATTAATTGCCTTATGACCTGACCTGTTAGGAATGAAAGTCCCCTGCAGAGAGAGATTGGCCACCCAGTCCACCCACTTGTGGAGACAGAATGCAGACAGGACTTGACAGACCAGTGGTCTGACACAGTATGGCACTTTTTATGTTCCTATATTTTTATGCTCTTCTTAGCACTGCCACAAACTATTCTGGTGCCAGAGGGAGGGGACCACATCTGGGCTCATCACCCACATCGAGCGGAGGCATGGCCTGAAAGTGAGGCAGCAGGTGGAGGACTCCGATGTAGCCGTGGAGCCCCAGTGCCAGAAGAAGGGGGGAAGGCAACCCACAAATGAAGGCATGTATGCCCTTCCCCCCCCTTCAGGTCCGATGTGGGCCCCCCCCAGGATCAATCTGTGGCGGCAAGGGGATTTCGTAGCCAGGTGCAGGGGACTAGCCAGGACTTTGTTGCCGGCCTCCAGGTAATTGAAGACCGACTGGTGGAACAGTTCCAGGCGGTCAAGTTGTGGGAGAAGAAGGTGGAAGCATACTCAGAGTACGTCTCCAAGTATGTTTCCATGGAGAGTGCCGACCTGGAGCTCTTCCGCCAGTCAGTCTGCAACTGGCGGGCGGCCCTGGCAGAGGCCATAGAATATGCTGTGGCGCATGGCTATGAAATGCCGGCAGGTGTGGCCCCTGCCCCTAGGTCCCCTGCACCACTCCTGCCTTTCTCCCAAGTTCTGGGGGGCAGGCAAAAAACTAATTAGTTTGTTAGTGCATAAGTTTCCTTTCTATTTAAAAATGTTTATTTTTGGTTTTATAAATTTTTTGTTGTTGTTTTATTTGTTAAAGTTATATTTGTTGTTGTTACAAGCTGACCTGTCTAATCTTTTATCTCTCTGTGTTTAAGTTCTTGCTGGCAGGTGGAAGAATTGCATACAGCTTGTCGATCCCTACCAGCAGCACTTGGTAGGTACCTAATAACGTAGTTATTACTACCTAATAACGTAGTTATTAACTCAAAGATGTGCTGTGCCAGCAGCAGGGTCTCAACTTGAAGACAGCCCACCAGGAGGTACAGGGCTTGTGTTTGTGTGGGTGGGTGTGACCGAGATAAAGAGAGACAGGCTTCCTGGCAGCGGGCAGCAGGAGCTGGTGGTCAGAGGGGCTATTATATCCAGCAGCTTCAGCGGGCATCCACGGGTGGGTGCCAAGGAGTAGGCTGGGGGGTGCGGAGGGCAGGCTGGCGTGCGGGCACCAGGTTTCTGGATGCATTGGGATGGAATGCAGCCCCCAGTGACTGGAATGATGGTCCCAAAATATTGTTGATGGTTCCTGGGATGGGCAGGCATGACTGATTCAGGGATAATGGAATGACAGCTGAAAGTCTATGGTGCACACTTCATTTGATCCAGCGATAGGTGGTAGCAGCAGGTACAGGAATGCACACAGGTAGGCAGGCACATATAAAACATTGTGTTATATTCCATCTCATTGTGTAGGTTTGCTGCGTGCTGGATGTGGACAATGGACATTGGGCGCATGAGCACAGATGGGAGTTCTTCCTGGTTCTGGCAGGTGGCTGCCAGGGCAGTTGGATACACCTACCTCTCCCCCTATAACCCCCATCTCCCTCTTTCTAGCTGGGAATCTCTCTCTCTCTCTCTGACCATAGTGCAGGTGACAGCATGGATGGGATCGTGTCTGTCTCTCCTTCAAGCAGTGGGTGGACTCTCTCTCTTGGCAGCAACCTGGGTGGGCAGACAGGCACCTTGGAACCAGAGGCAGGAAGGCAGGCTGAGGCAGACTTTGAGCTTGGAGGCAATCTGGGGTACAGAACCATTGGCACAGAAAGCATATAGGCCTGGCCTGGGGGCCATTGGCACTGGAAGAAGCAGACATTGGTGGCCATGGTATAGAACCCTTGGCATGGACAACATATAGGCCAAGTCCTGGGGGCCATCTCTGTGAGCGGAATAATGGCAAATGGGAGGAGGTCTAGAGACTGAGTTGAAACAGGAAAGCAAGTAAAACTCCCCACCCACACCTACCTAAGTACCCACATACAAAATAACTGTGATATAGACACAAACATATGGGTATAATGTCACGTGACCAATCCCCCTCACTCCCAATTGTCACCCTTTGGCAGGACTTTGCTAATCTGCATGCCTTGCGTGACATACTTTATTGACAGCCCCATGCACGGGAGCCATCAGCACCTTAAAGTCCAAGAGCATTGAGGTCCAGGCTAAGAATGATGAGGGGACAGGGGTAAGGGAGTTGGGCAGGGGCATGTGCCTGCTGGCTGGAGAGGGTGGAAGTTCCCTGGCACTTTTTGGTAACCTTGGCAAAGCAACAGAGCAAGGATCCTGGACTGTAGGAGAAGTTTAAGATTCTTTAGGATTCAGAATGTCATCTGTAGGGATGTGTGAACATGAACAGTTGATCCTAAGAGATAGGCGAGCGTTGTTGCGAAGGGATGGATGATCGCTGATAGCCTCCATTTCCCACAGCCAATTGAAAGGTAGTCGGGTACGGGATCATCCTGGGCCAGTTCCAAATCATCCGAAGGCAAGATTCTAGATACAGTGGATAGAAAGATGGCTAGACAGTGGATAGAAAGATGGCTCTCTGTGAGTGGAATGACGGGCCCCAGAACCCTGATGGTGGGTCCTGGGGCTAGAGTGGCAGCTTCTAGATACAGTAGATAGACAGCCCTTCCTGCCTGTAACGTAGGCCCCAGAACCCTGATGGTGGGTCCTGGGGCAGGAGAACTTTGAAGGCTGAAGTGGAGAAGGGTTTCATGTGAACATCAGTTGAACATGTGTCAGTCGATCCTAATAGATAAGCAAGCACTATTCTCTCTTCAAGGCCCTCATGGATAATGAAAGATACATCACGTACCTGGAGGAAAAGCTGGCTGAGTTTCTCTTCCTCGCAGTACTTGATTGGAAAGTTCACAATACCCCAAGGGATCTCCAGGAGAAAATCTTTCACAGCAAGATGCATTGCTCCTTATGTGACAAGACTTTGGGTTGCTTATCCAGGGGATTTGGGAGTGGGTTTTGTTGTCAAGTAGTTCAGTTTCCCAGGAAGCAGCCTGAGAGGTTTAACTGTGCTTGACAGTTGGAGCTAAACAAGGGCAGCCCAGCAGGACAGGTGCTTTCAGCAGCCTTTGAGTAGAATAATGGCCCCAGACCCATCACGGTGGGTCCTGGGGCTGGAGTGGCAGCTTCTGGATCTTGGCCATAGCCCTCCCTGCCTGTAACTTGGCCCCAGAGCCCTGTCAGCAGGTCCTGGGACTGGAGTGACTGTTTCTTGGTGTGTTGGAACGACACTGGAAAGTGCGAGGAATGATGGCCCCCAGACCCATCACGATGGGTGCTGGGGCTAGAGTGGCAGCTTCTGGATCTTGGCCATAGCCCTCCCTGCCTGTAACTTGGCCACAGAACCCTGACAATGGGTCCTGGGACTGGAGTGGCTGTTTCTTGATGTGCTGTAATGACATCGCCTCTGTGCTTGGAATGACGGGCCCCAGAACCCGTGGCACAGACAGCATGTGCGGCATTGGCACTAGCACCATCAGACATTGGTTGCCAGGGTACAGAACCCTTGCCACAGACAGCATATAGGCCTGGCCTGGGGGCCACTGGCACCAGCAGACATTGATTGCCAGAGTACAGAACCCTTGCCACAGACAGCATATAGACCTGGCCTGGGGGCCATTGGCACTAGCAGCAGCAGACATTGGCTGCCATGGCAGGTAGTCAGGTGGTGTGGCATGAGCGGCAGTCAGTCAGACTGAGGCAGGGTTCGAGCCTTGCAACCTGGGCAGGTGGGCAGGCAGGCAGCATGGCATGAGAGGCAGTAGGGCAGGCAGGCTTTGAGCTAGGCAACCTGGTTGGGCAGACAGGCCCCTTGGAATGGGAGTCAGGAAAGAGAACTGAGGCATGCTTTGAGCTTGGCGGCAAGCTGGGAGAGCAGACAGGCAGCGTGGTGTGGGAGGCAGTAGGGCAGGCAGGCTTTGGCAGGCTTTGAGCTAGGCAACCTGGGTGAGCAGACAGGCACCTTGGCATGGGAGGCAGGAAGGAAGACTGAAGCATGATTTGAGCTTGGCGGCAAGCTAGGCGGGCAGACAGGCAGAGTGGCATGGGAAGCAGTAGGGCAGGCAGGCTTTGAGCTAGGTAACCTGGGTGAGCAGACAGGCACCTTGGCATGGGAGGCAGGAAGGCGGACTGAAGGATGCTTTGAGCTTGGCGGCAAGCTGGGTGGACAGACAGGCAGCGTGGCATCAGAGGCAGTAGGGCAGGCAGGCTGGGACATTGGCAGCAGGGCACTCAGATAGGCTAGCAAAGACTGTGCAGCACGAGAGAGCGAGAGCCAATCAGTGTCACATAGGCGGGCCGAGATCGTGTAGCCTTAGGCCAGCTCCAGGCTTAAAGTTTGTTTCCCAATTCCACCCTACGTCATGAGGTCAGTCAGATAAGGCAGCCGAGGCTGTCTAGTATGAGAGACAGCGAGGCAGGGCAGGTGCCAGGCATTGGGAGGGAGGGACAGTACCTCAGCAGCACAGGAGCAGTAGACCTAGCCCAGACAGAGGAGGAGGAGTTCCGTCCCAAGACTGCCCCTGGTATGGGATGGTGTGTGCCACTGCACCATCACTCGTTGTCCCGGGGCAGCTCAGGGAATCCCAGCAGTGGAAGGTTCACCTTCAGGAACAGCAACTGCTCCACCAACTTGGCCCCCAGTCTCAGGCGGTGCTGGGCACAAGTGTCCCCCGCGATGGAGAACACCCTCTCGCTGGGGACGCTGGTTGGTGGGCAGGACAGGATACCCTTGGCCACTTTGGACAGGGCCGCCCACACGTTGGCCTTGCTGACCCACTAGGCCAAGGGATCGCTGCTGGGATCAATGTTTGGCTCCTCCTCCAGGTAGGTCTCCACTGCTGCTGAGGCGCCATCATACTCCCACTGGTAGTCTGGGTGGGCACCACCTGCCCCACTGCCCTCAGCCATGCTGCTTGCCCTTTTGTGCTGGGCCCCATGCTCCCCAGAATGGACAGAACAGAGGAGGAGCTGCTGGAAGTAGGGGTCCTGCTGGTGCTGGTGCTGCTGCTCATCCTGCTGCTGGTGCTGCTGCTACCGCTAGGGCTAGGATAGACCCAGGTGACTGGAAGGTGTCACTGCTCCCACTCCCACCATCCCCAGGGGCATCCTGCTGCATGGCCCGCTCTGCCTGCCGGACCTTCTGCACCAGCGCACCCTTCTGGAGGCCATAGTGCTGTCTCACGTGCCATGTTGCCCTTGATCCTGGAGTCCAGCATGGTTGCCAGGACATATTCCTCCCGGTGCAGGAGCTCGTCAAAGTGCACACTCAGCCCCGCCTTCAGCTTCTGTGCCAGATCAAGCGCCTCATCACAGAGCTTCCTGCCCAGAGGGCCACAATCCCGCCCCCCGAGAATCTCATCCAGGCTCCTCTTGAGACTATGGACCAGTGGGGTCACCTGACTGAGGGTGGCGGTGGAGTTGCTCATGGTCTCCATCACAGCCAGGAATGGTCTGAGGATGAAGACCGTGTGAGCAATCATCTCCCATTCCTCCCTGTTGTACTCTGGAGGTGCCTCAATGCCTGTCTCCAGTTCAACCTGATGCAGGGTGGCTTTCTGTTCAAGAAGCCGCTCGAGCATCAGGAAGGTGGAATTCCACCTGGTGGAGACATCCTGGACCAGCGTGTGCACCGGGGACCCTTGTTCAGCCTGCTTCTCCCGGAGGACCTCTCTGCCCTTCACACTGTGGTTGAAGAAGCCTGACAGCTTCCTCCCCCGCTTGACCAGGGAGTTAAGGGTGCCTGGCCCAATCCCTTTCTCCCCCAACCCCAGAGCGTCCTTCACCATGAGATGGAGGGTGTGTGCGGTGCAAGGGATGCTTGTGAAGCCCCCGTTACGGACTGCCTTTAGTATATTGGCCGTGTTGTCCGTGACCACACACCCCTTGGTGAAGGCCACGCCTGGCGTGACCCACTCCCTCACCATGGTGGCCAGGGCTGCCTCAAGGTTCCTCAAGATATGGGAGCTGTCCATAACTTGGGCCTGAAGCAGGACCCACCTATACCCTGCTTCAGGTCCCCTTCTGCCACTGCCAAGCGCTGCCTCTGGGTCCTGCCACCAGTGTGCAGTCACTGCTAGGTAGGCGTGCTGGGCGTTTATGGCGGACCACAGGTTGGTGATGAAGTGGACTGTGGTCCCCCCAGCCCTTGCCAGCAGCTCCCTCACCCACTCCTTCAAAGCCCTGTAGAGCTGTGACACTGCGGTCTGACTTAAGGTGGAGCAGGAAGGCATCTTAAAATTGGGGGAAGCCCTTGTCCTCCATAATTGACAAGGGCAGGCCATCTAGGGCAATCATTTCTGTCAACAGATGCTTGACCTTCCCTTGGAAGCCAGTGCCACAGCGCCCTTACGATGGCCTTGACACATTCCTGCCACCCCATTTACTCCATGGTGGACTGACGGTTCTGCTGGGGAGGCTCCTGCTTCTGTTCTGCCCCCATACTGCTCCTGCTGCTAGAGATAGCAGCAGTTGGTGCAGGACGCTGACCCGCTGAAGGAGCTGGGTGACTGGCTGCTGCAGTGGGAACCCACTGGCATCCACTTCCCCTGCTTTCCCGCTGAGCAACAGAGCACTGTGGCATGCCTTGTGGTGCCTCGCCATTGCAGTTGTGCCAAGGTTGACGAGCACCTGCCCACACTTCACCACCTTATTGCACAGCATGCATTGCACCTCTCTGGGATCATCTGCCCGCACCTGCTTAAAATGATCCCAGACTGAGGATTTCTCCCCCCCCCCCCCCGCCTTCTTGCCTGCCCCGGTGGACGCACCACTGCCAGCATTGCTGGGAGGGGGAGAACTTCGTGGCACTGGTGATACAGCTCTGGGAGGAGAGTCAGACATGGCCTCGGGTACAGACATCTCCTCTGTGGCACTAGTGTCTGCCTCTTCATCACTGTCTGCGATCACGGTGATGTCCTGTGAAGGGGAATACTGGGACCCTGAGGCTAGACTGCCCATGCCTGCCATGCTGCTGGCACTCTCCCTGTGGAACCCTGTGCCCCCCTCTGTAGCTGCTAGTGCTGCTGCTGCTCCTCTCCCTACTGACGTTGCCCAGGGATCAACAGCCGGGGTAGGATCCACCCGCTCTGGACTGCTGGGGATCACTTCAACAGTGGGGGACATTGGTGGCCCTGGAGGAACATCGGAAGCAGCCCCAGCACCTGCTCCAGCACCACCAGCAGCAGAGACAGATGCAGCCTCAAGTCCTGCAGGCCTTCCAGTGCCCTGCGTGGCAGTGGAGGAGGGCACTGCCAGGAGGTGATGCAGAGCCACTGAAGCCTGNGCTGTGTGTGTGTGTGTGTGTGGGGTGTGCTCTGGCTACTGCTGCTGCCGCTCCCCTTGCACGGCCCCTCCCACCTCTGGCACATGCCCCATTGCCTCCCCTATAGGCAGCAGATAGGCCTCTCCTTTCCTTCTCCATTTCTCCCTCCAAAATAATGTTTATATATATTTTGTTTGTTTTTTATTTTTTTATTTAATTTTTTTCTAATATTATATCTATCTATCTACACTAAGACTAACTACTAAACTATTCTAAATGCTATGAACTAAATGGATTAATAAGTACACAGGACTACTTCTACAAACACTAAAACTAAATCACTAAACACAATCTCTATCACTAAGCTAACTCCTCTGTCTGTCTGTCTGATGTGGGGGAATCACAAACAACACAAGGAGGGGTACAAAACTTAAATGAAATCTAAATCAATCTAATAATCCTACTCTAAATGAAAAAAACAGGGGAAAGGAATCAGGGATGGAATGGGAGAGGGAAAGGATTCAATGGAGGTGGGAGGGAGGAAGGAAGATTGAACACAGGAGGGTAAAAACAAAAAATAACCACGAATTCTATCTAAGCTAAGCTAAATAAATGATAATATAGGGGTAGATGGGTTGGATGGGTGAAATAGGAGGAGGATGGCAATGGATTAGAAATAGGAAGGAACAAAAACTGATGGGAGAGAGGGAGCCTTCTGAAACGCCTGCTGTTCAGGAACAGTGACTAGCTCAGAAGGGGGGAGGCAGACAGTTTTGTTTCTTGCTGTGCCTGCCTCACCGCAAGCCCCATTGGTTCCATGCAGCGTAGCCTGTGGCCAATCGCAGACTGCCAAGCCAGTGGTCTGAGGCGAAAATGGATGGTGATTGGGTAGGCTGCCTGCTACTCCAAGCCTTTCCACCCCTGGTGCCTGGAAGTCTGCTCCTCAGCTGACTACCCCTCCCTGTCACATTTGGCCTTCCAGTGACACCACGTTTTAGCCACCCGAAAGCAATCTGAACTGACCGAACTGTTCAGTCATTTTGACGTTCGGACTTGAGTTTGGTTCGGTCAGTTCGTGTTCGTATTTGGGTTCTGCCTCAGATGTTTTTATAATATTTTTGTAGTTTTTATTATAATGTGTTATGTTTTTATATGTTTTAATATCATGTGAGCTGCTCTGAGCTGCTGAGGTAGGATGGGGCTGTTAAGAAATCGAATGAAACAAATAAATAAATAAATATGCTGATGACACCCAGCTCTACATATTTTCATATGACCCAGGCCTGGCAGTCTCGGTGCTTTCCTGGTGTCTGGTGGCTGTGTGGGACTGGATGAGGCTGAGTTGATTGAAGATGAATCCCAACAAGACAGAGGTGATGCTGGTTGGTAGGACTGGTGACTTGGGGGTGGGTGGGAAGGGAGGGAGGGACACCCTTCATAGATGGGGTTCATTCTTCTCTGATCTCTCAGGTTCGGAGCCTGGGAGTGCTCCTAGATCTACAGTTTATTTATTTTATTTATTTATTATAAAATTTGTATGCTGCCCCCTCCTGCTAAAAGCATTTTGGGATGGCTAACAGCATATTAAAACAGATTTAAAAAAAAACAATAATTACAGTTAAAAACCCCACAGTTGTGCTTGGATGTTCAGGTAGCGGCTGTGGTTGGGGGCGCCTTCCATCAATTACATTGGTTAGAAGGCTCCGATCTTATATTTCCAATTCTGACCTTGCCACCACCATCCATGCTTTTATTAGACTAGACTAGACTACTGTAATGTCCTCTACATGGGGCTGCCCATGGTGATGGTCTGGAGGCTAAAGCTAATGCAAAATGCGGCAGCCTGTCTCCTTGCTGGACCGGGCTGGCGTGAACACATAACTCCAGTGTTGCGTGCACTGCACTGGCTGCAATAGTCTTCCGGGCCTGAGTCAAGGTGCTGGTTTTGACCTTTAAAACCCTACATGGTGTGTGTACCACTTATCTGCAGGACTGCCTCACTCCCCCGGGCCCTCTGTTGGCATCTGTGATCTTCTGGGGGCGCTCTCCTCCTTGAGGTCCCTCATTGTTGGCGGATGGCCACCATGGGGAGGGTATTCTCGGTGCCTGTGCCTTTGCTGTGAAACTTCCTCCTTGAGGAGCCCACCTCTACTCGGATCTGCTCACCTTCCATTGGCTGTGTAAGACTTTATTGTTCTGCACAACATTTGAAGAGGGAGATGGGAAAGGTGGGGAGGGTGTGTGTGTGAGGGGGTGTTGAGTTGGGGGAGATTGGGTTATTTTAGTTTTTATTGCATCTATTCAGTTGAGGGGGTTTATTTGTTTTCTGAAGTTTGGTTCTATGCTGGATTTTTTTATGTTTTAATATTGTTAGTAGGGATGTGCGAACGTGGTTCGGAAGTTTGGAGTTCGGATCGAACTTGAATAGTTAGGTCGACCGAACCGAACTTTCGAACCGAACTCGAATTCAACTGAACTGTTCGGTCGAATCCGAACCAGTTCAGAAGGCTAAAAAACCCGGTTTTGAATGTACGAACTCAGTTTGGAAGTTCAGAATTTGACTGAACTCAAATAGTTTGGTCGACCAAACTGAATTTTCGAACTGAACTCGATTTTTGAACCGAACCAAATTTCCGAACTTGGTTCTGTTCGCACATCCCTAATTGTTAGCCACCCCAAGCTGCCTAAGGCAGGAGGGACGGGTTAGCAAGTGTGTTAAATAAAATAAATAAATAATAAAACAAACAACTATTGTTCCTGTGCCATTGCCTGCCTCCTGTACTGTATGTGCCCCCCAACTTCCCTCTGTAGTCGCTAAAATTTCTCTTTTCTCAGCCCCATCTCAAATGCAATGCAGAGTTGGGGGAAGGAATAAAAGTATGCAACACTGATGATGTGTTGTTCCTGTGGAAGCAGCATCCAGGTAGGAAGACATTTTTGTTTATTTTTATTGATTTAGTCCAATTTTTACCCCGCCCTTCCCAAATGGGTCAGGGCGGCTTACAAAGCAAATAAACACAATACATATAAAAACTGCATAAAAACCCTAACCCCAAACCTTTCCCCTTCCCAACCTCACCACAACTGCCCTATCACATTCCTACCCCAAACACCCCCCTCATTCCCTATCCCTATCCACCAAATGCCCTAACAAATAGAAAGGTCTTGCACACCCTCTGGAAGATGCCCAGAGTTGGGCTCAAATGAACCTCAGTGGGAAGGAAGTTCCATAACACTGGGGCAGCAAATGAGAATGTCTCCCTGAAAGCCCTCACTGTACAAACAAGACCACAGGGAGGCACTCCTGGCCAAACACAGGGGCCGCAAAGGGGCATGGAAGGATAGGCAGTCTCTCGGATATGTGGGGCCCAGACCATTTAGGACTTTAAAGGTCAAAACAAGCACCTTGAGTTGTGCCTGGAAAGCTATTGAGAGCCATTGCAGACTTCGGAGCGCTGGTGTAATGTGCTCCCAGCACCTCGCCCCCGAAAGGAGGAGAACTACCACATTCTGCACCAGCTTCCCAAAATTCATCAAGGGCACCAAGACATGTTGATATATACACACTAACTGTCTGAGGATACAATCCACTATCCTCTAAAGTCGATTGGAACTGAGCCCTTGACTTCAGTGGTGGATGTGCTTGGCGAGGGAAGGCATGCAGCATAGTTAGTGCAATTATTAGATGATTGAAGTAGATGACCCTTGAGCTCCCTTTCAACTAGGGGTGTCAACCCACATCAATTTTCAGGTACAGGTTGATATGGGTACGTTTCTCCCCTCCCTCCCCCTCGGATTTCATTAGACACAGTCCCTGCCCAAGAGCTTACAATTTATCTTATTCTTTGTAAAGCGCCAGATACATTGCTGGTGCTATATAAATGCTCATCATCATCATAATAATGGGTATGAGTACAGTACGGGCCCATATTTAAATCCAAAAAACAAACCAGTTATCCCCACAGCTCATCGTTCCCACCCACCTCCCCTCAGGGCCCTGGTATGGTACTTACCGATCTCCAGATGGGTTTGACTGAATATCTGGTGGGTTGCTGCTTGACTTGAAGGTCTGGGTGGGGGATGCTCCTCCTATGTGGAGGAGTCCCAGCTCCAGCAGACTCCCCCTCACTGCAGCACGCTGTGGAGGTCCCTAACCCACAGTGCACATGCCCCCCTGGGGTCATTCTGCGCATGTGCATCCCTTTTTCAAAATGGCGCCAGCAGCATCTATGCCATTTTTTAAAAAAGGGGCAACCATTCTGCATATTTGTGAATGGACCATTCGCACTGGTTCAGTGGAGAGTGGAGGTTTCAATGTGCAGAGGAAGAGGATGTCGGCTGAAAGTCCAAGGACAAACTGTGGGTGTCTGGTCCCTAAGCTGTGAGCATAGGCAGTATGTCTTACTGTTCAAAGTCTGTGATGCTACAGTGGTGTGCAGGTTAAGGTTTCAACCTTAACGTGGAATTTCCTTGCTTTTTGGATCATGGTTGTATGTATATGAACCTTAACTCCATTGTTAAACCATATGTTTTTTGTTACTGAATGAAGTATTGTGTATATGTCACCACCCTGCTCTAAGCATACTAATTCCTGTTGCTGTTTAGAACTGCTGCTCAACGTTATTTCTCAGCCTGGTGTCCAGTCAGAACCAATATTCACTTGAAGATGTTCTTAAACCCCCCTTCATTCCCCCCATGTAGGGCTGCATAGGGCACCAATACAGCCCTGCACCATGCCTAAGAAATGTTAAAGGGGAATTAGCATTATATCTGTTTTTACCCACTGCTAACAGGGCAGGACATGGCTGCTGTTTCCAATTATTCCACTAGAATAAAGTATCAGCTACATTTTCTTTATAATCTTTTACCTTATCCTTACAAAGACCATGCATCTTAGACAAGGAAACTCATGAGCTATTATTTGAATTAAATAATATGCAGAAGTGAAAAGAGTCACCTATGGCAAGCTGGGTTCAGGAGCATGTGGAACATTATCAAATCAAGAAGTAAATGTTTAAGTTCTTCATCTTAACCACTCCTAGGGTACTTCAGTGCTGTTGAACATTATCAATAGCATTCTAAGTATGCAACACACATCCACAGATTAATTATGTTCTGCCTACTTACAATCCCCTCTGCCTTTCAAGTGGCTATGGTATTTTGTTTTGCTTCCTATCTTACAGTTATGTGGTGGTTTTGTATACTTTTTTTAAAAAAAACCTGCTACATTCACTCAAGAGGTAGTTGAATAATTATACAAACACAGGAAATAAAGGTTCTATATATAAAGATAAAATACTAGCAATTTTTGTATAACCGTCAAAGTAGAAAATAACCAGGAAATGCATTTTCTTTAAAAATGTTAACGGCCATTGGCATTTTTGAACCTAGTGTCAGAGGTGGCCATCTTGCTGAAAGGTGATATTTGGTAAAACTTTTAAATGGGCCCAGGTGAATTAGGAGACTTAGGCCACTTTCAGACCTCTCCCGCGCGCATATTCTGGCTGTGGGAGGAAATATGCGTGGGGATCATCCGGTCTGAAAGCCCCCACACACACCCACACACCCCATGTGACTTTGCTGGCAGACGTGCATAGGGATGCACAGCAGGAAATCCAGCTCTGCATCCCTGCGCATGTCTGCCGGCAAAGCCACACTGGGGGGTGTGGGATTTCAGACCTGCTGATCCCCGCGCATATCCTGGCTGCGCTTTCCCTCCCGCAGCCAGGATATGTGCACGTGTGTGTGTGAGGTGAGGTCTGAAAGCAGCCTAAGTTCCATTTTCAAGGAAGCAAGGGGGCTCCTGCTGTTTTTCTTCTATCATGGCTCAGTTACTAGGTGTGTATTGGCTCAGAACAGATCAATGCTTCTGTCGTTGCCTTGTTTGAAAGTGATGGTACCATAGGATGGTATTGATGATATAACGGATTGGGGCCTTAGAAAGAGCCTCCCATTGGGTCATACGGCCACTGTTTTAGGAGACATGTCATATCCTAGTGGTTTCCAAACCTCTTAGCTCAGTGGACTGCTGTCAGTTCCCCAAATTTCTTATGGATCACCATGCACGCACTAGAGTGGCATATGAGCATTGCAGGATGACTATGGCTATACAAGGCAGGTGATTTAAATCTTTGCTGGCATGGTCGATATCTCTGAGACAGGATGTGGGATGACTAATGGGAATGTGCTGTTGGGTTTGCTGTTGGCATGGTTGGTCCTGAGAATCAGCTGCAGTGCAGACCCTTAATGGAGTCTTGGAGACTACTGTTTTGGAGACAATGGGTGTTTTTACATATTTATTTATTTATTTATTTATTTAATAAATTTATACCCCGCCCCTCCTGCTAAAGCAGCCCGGGGTGACTTACAACCATTAAAACACAATAAAAACAATTTAAAACATCCAATACAATAATATAAAAATATTAAAACAGGGCTAAATATAATAAATACATAACAAAGAATAGGTAAGATGGGGGAGCTAAAAACCCCTCACCCTACCCTCCCACCCTCCCCAGAGGCCTGGGCGAACAGCCAGGTTTTACAACTTCACCGAAATGTCAACAGGCTGGGGGCCAGGCGAGCTTCCTCCGGAAGAGAGTTCCAAAGGCGCGGCCCAGCCACTGAGAATGCCCTCTCCATTGTGGCCCCCCGCTTAACACGGGGGACCTCCAAGAAGGCACCCCCAACAGACAGCAGGAGCCGCTCTGGGGCACAGAGGGCGAGGTGGTCCCTGAGGTATGAGGGGCCCAGACCGCGTAGGGCTTTATAGATCATCACCAAAATCTTGAACCTGGCTCGGTAGACTATCGGCAACCAGTGCAGAGCTCAGAGCACAGGTGTAATAGGCTCCCGATGGCCCGTCCCTGTAAGGAGACGAGCCGCCGCATTCTGCACTAGCTGCAGCCTC
>QEPC01000280.1:174369-222380 GCA_003113815.1 Sphenodon punctatus | reverse complement strand
TCCTCCCTCCGCTCCTTCAAATCCATCCTCAAGACCCACCTTTTCCATGCTGCCTTTCCCAATGCCCGCTAGCCTTTCCCCTTACTCTTACTGTCAGCCCTCCTCTGCTGACTGCTGCTACCAACTTCATTGTAACCAAGCCAAACACACGCACCTGAGACTTCGCATCCGCCTGAATGTTTCTTTGTCTTCTCCCACTGTCCCCTCCCCGTCTCCCCCCCCTTTGTTTTTTGTCTCTTAGATTGTAAGCCACAGGCAGGGACCGCGTCTAATTCTATGTGCTGAACAGCACCAGGTCATGCGACTGGCGCTTTATAAATGTCTAATAATAATAATAATAATAAAATGGCAGCTTGGGTAATAACTGGAATCTGTTCATGCTCCGTTAGATATCAGGTTGGGTTTTTTGGGTTGTCCAGTTGTGCTTGGCTTGGTTATTTTGGGAGTTTTGTTGTTTGGTTATGTCATTTCAGCGATATTAGCACATTGTGCATGCACAATTGCCAAAAACAATATAGCCAAGATGACAAAAAACCTGAAATAATAAAATGGAAAAACTGGGGAGGGGGGAATTAAGTAAATGAAATGAAATACCTTTTTTTTAAAGGTATATACGAGTACCTATTTCATCTGTGGGTATTATTTGGATACTGAAAGGACTACCCGAAAATGCAAGTAATACTGGTGAATAATAAACCCATGACCCATTTCAGTCTTGCTTGCTGCTTTGTAAGCAGTGAGTAAGCGATTATGTCATCAATAGTTTTATTGTGACCAAAGACCATGTAATATCCAAAGTAACAGAGTGATACAATTATAAAGAAAGAAACAGGATAAAAAAGCACAAGAGCAGTACAAGTATTAAAACCAAATAAAAGCAAGAAGAATAAAACCCTAGCCGAGCCAAAATACAGTCAGGTAGGGCCAAGGTTTCTACAGACAGCTTGCTGACACAAAAGTCACAAGTATGCTCACATACATAGAGTAATTAATAATGGCCAACTTGGGGATGTCACAATTGAAAAAAGCCAATTTAATCCTAAACTCATGGACAGTTCTCACCTTCTTGTTTTTCTCCTTAGGCCATTGTCTGTTTGCCACTAATATCCTTCAGCAAGTATTACACTTACTCCATTCCTCTGTGTTCACTTACTAGAAATAACACTTGGCTTTTCCTATGGAGCCCTCATAGGAACCCTCATTGCTACTCTCCCCAAGGAGATCTGCTTTAATTTAAGGCAGATGCCTCTGGCTACAGCCTCTCAAATATTGATGTCAGTGTACAGCTTTGAAAGTTCATTCAAGGCATCAAGAAGTTCTTATTTTCAGGGACGAGTTTGGACTGTTGTGTAAATAGCACTCAAATTGGTACTAGTCCTCTACAGTCATGGAAAAAGACAGGTCTCTTCTTTGCAGAGCTTGCAGTTTCAGGTGACAAGGATGGGACACATTTTGTTTCCTGTGTCTGCATCTACCCAGCTTCCTTTCTCCAAATATTAACTTACCTTCCGGGCACCCACCCCCAAGACCTCCCCCTGCCTCACATCCTCAGAAACTCTCCTTGGAATTCCATCTTGCTCTTAAGCTTCCCCCCAAATGACTTTTTCAACCTTCATTTTAGTTCCAAATGTTCTTTATATGATAGGCCCATAACAAGGCTCTGGCAGAAAGGGGAAGGAGGAGAAGGTCTTGACAAGGATAGAAGGAAGCAAACAGGGTCCATTAGGGATGGACGAACAGAACCGAGTTTGGAAATTTGGTTCGGTTTGAAAATAGAGTTCGATTCAGAGGTTCGGTTCAGTTGACCGAACTATTTGAGTTCGGTCCAAACTTCTGAACAGAGTTTGGAAATCCAAACCCCACTGAACTAAATGGAATATTATCTTATAGGGATGGGTGAACCGAACCGAGTTTGGAAATTTGGTTCGGTTCGAAAATCAAGTTCGGTTCGGTCAACCGAACTGGTTGAGTTCGGTCGACCGAACTCCGAACTTCCGAACCATGTTCACCCATCCCTAGGGTCCATTTTAGGGCAGGGCAAATGGGACAATAGTCACAAGCGCTGCACTGCCTCAGGTAGATGAGGAGCCCTTGTACTTCGGAGTGGCAGTGATTCAGGTAGCCTGATCCCACTTCCCACTGTCTGCCTGCATGGGTCCTGTCCACCCACAAGTTCCCATATGGGCACGGGATGAGACAGGAGGCATCTGCAGCTGGGTGTGAGCACTGGACCTGGCTGGACTGTGGAGGAGGATCCTGGGGCTAGAGAAAGGAGACAGAGACACTGATGGTGGGTTGGAAGGTATCTTAAGGGTCATCTAGTCCAACCCTCTGCTTGAAGGCATCCTTGCCGACAGATGCTTATCCAGCTGGGTTTTATAAACATCCAAGAAAAGAGATTCCACAGCCTCCCTGGGCAGCTTATTCCATTGTCTAACAATTCTCACAGTTATGAGGTTTTTCCTAACATGTAACTAAAATCTACATTGCTGCACTTGAATCCCATTCCCTCTTGTTCTATCTCCAGTGACAGTGGAAAAGAAATGTCCACTATCTTTCTTTGTGGCATCCTTCTAGGTATTTGGAAACTGCTACCATGCCCCACCCCAGTCTTCTTTTCTCCAGGCTAAACATACTCTGTTCTTTAAGCCTTTCCTCATAAGGATTGTCTTCAAGCCCGGTTGGCATCTAAGCTGCTCTCCTCTGAATCGTATCCAATTTGTCAACGTCCTTCTTGAAGTGTGGTGCCCAAAACTGAACATGATATTCCAGACGAGGTCTCACTAGTGCCAAGAAAACTGGCACCACCACTTCCTGTATCTGGAGAGGGAGAGGAACCCAGAGAGTGCATGGTCAGGCACATGGTCATAGTGGGCTGGCCATAGGTGCACAAGCCAATCAGCGTTGATCCCCACTGATGTTGGTACTACACCGATCTCGGGGAAGTGAAGTGGGGCAGGAGATTACCATAATGTGCACATGCTGGTCATGATGACTCTATGGTCATCCCCTGCCCTGTCTCTCTCTCTCTCTAAGATGGATGCAGCACTGGTGCTGACAGGGACCAAATCCCACTTTACCATAGCCATGGCAAGTTCCTCAGACTAGCTGAGGACCACTTTATGGAACCTAGGGTAGAATTCCCCAGACTATTGGCCAGGACCCCAACTGAGGCTATGCCATCTGAAGATGGAGTCATGATCCTGCTGATATTTTATATATTTTGCATGGCATTGTTGCTGGGTGGGGTCGTGGGATTATATTTAAATCTCAAAATGGGGTCACATGGACAAAAAGCTTGGGAACCACTGCTCTAGAGTATGACCTGGCAAAAAAGCAGACCCATTGGATTCACAATCAGTAAGAACAAAAGAAATGCTATACTGGGTTGGACTAGAGGTCCATCTAGACCAGCATCCTGTCTCTAACAGTGGCCATCTCTGGTAGCTCAAGAGAAGTACATGTACAGGTCATGGAGATGTGACCCATCTCCTGCTGACCACTCCCAACTCCCGGTAGTGAGGGGTTTAGCCCCAACTAGTAGGCAATTTATAGCTCCATCCTCTAAGAATTTATCCAATTTCCGTTTGAAGCTAGTTATGCTGCTGGCTTTCACAGCCGCTTCCTGGCAATGAGTTCCACAAACTGTATTGTCCATGGTGTGAAAAAGTACTACCTTTATGTTCATTTTAAATCTGCTGCCAATTAACTTCAGAGAGTGTCCCCTTGTTCTTTTATTGTGGGAAAGGACAAGCAACAGTCCCCTATTTACTTTCTCCTTGCCACTCATGATTTTATAAACTTCTATCATAACCCCCCTTAATCTCCACTTCTCCAGGCTAAATAGTCCTAGCCTGTTAAGCCTTTGCTCATATGGCATTCAGTCCATCCCTTCTATCATCCGTGTTGCCCTTCGCTGAACCTTTCCAATTCTATTTTATATTTCTTGAGATGGGGCAGCCAGAACTGCACACAATATTCAAAGTGTGGTCAACTCGTACCAAAGATTTATACAGTGGCATTATGATATTTTCCCTTTTATTCTCGATTTCTTTTGCAAGAATGCCTTTTCCTAGCATTCAGTTTGCCTTTTTGACAGCTGTGCACACTGAGCTGATGTCTTCAAGGAACTATTCACAATAACTCCCAAGATCCATCTGAGTGGTTACACCCAGATTAGAACAGTGAGGATTATTATTCCCTATGTGCATCACCTTGTATTTATTAAAGTTGGATTTCATTTGCCATTTAAATGCCCATTCATCTAGTCATGCAAGATCCCTCTAATTACATAAGAACATAAGTAGTGCCATACTGGGTCAAACCAATGGTCTATTGAGCCCAGCATCCTGTCTCTGACAGTGGCCAATCTCGGTCACTTGGGAGAGGTGCCCCATCAGGTTACAATGGGCAACACTCCCAGTTCCCAACAGTAAGAAAGAAGTTATGTCCCCTAAACCTACTGTTAAATAGACTTACTCACCAAGAAATTTATTTATTTAACTTTTATTCTGCCCTTCCCTAAGAAAGGCTTCGGGCAGCTTACAAATGGAATATAAGCATATAACACATATATAAAATCATATTGAAAAGTTCATTAAAAACATAAAAGACAAAAACAGCCACCAAACCTCCCACAACCCCCTACAAAACCCACCCAATATCAGCACCCCATTTCCCACATCCAACCCCCCCACAACTCTACCCCACCCCCCCTAACTCCCGCATCCCCTATCCCTGCCTGCCAAATGCCTTTACAAACAAAAAGATCTTTCATTGCATCTATAAGACACTCAGGCTTGGTCTCAAATGAACCTTCAGGGAAGGGAGTTAGATTGGGAGAATTCTATCCCGTTGATTTTATTACCTCTTTCAGCGGCTTTTGATAGCATTGATCCTGAGGTGGTGTTGACTTGCCTGAGGGACCTGGCTGGAGTGGGAGGGACTGCTCTTGAGTGGTTCTGCTCTTTCTTGACCGGGAGGTCTCAGCAGGTAGTGTTGGGCTTGTCATCTCCTCGGGATGTCCCTTGTGGGGTTCTGCAGGATTCCATTTTGTCTCCCCTCTTGTTCAATGTGTAGATGCAGCCTGGGTGAGGTCATTCAGAGGTTTGGGGTGAGGTGCCATCAGTATGCTGATGACACCCAGCTCTACCTCTCTTTTTCATTAGACCCAGGTCCTGCAGTCTTGGTGCTTTTCCAGTGCAGTGGGGGACTGGATGTGGGTGAGTTGACTGAAGCTGAATCCTGACAAGACTGAGGTAGTGATGGTTGGCTGGTCTTGTGCCCTGGAGGGGTTTGAGACTTCTCTTATTGATGGGATCTGGCCCCTACAGCCCTGGCTGATCGGGTTTGCAGACTTGGTGTGTTTCTGGATCCCTTGCTGCACCTGGATTGCCAGGTCATGGTGGTGGCCGGGAGCACTTTTCACCAATTCCATCTGGTGAGGAGACTGCACCCTTTCCCCTCTGACTTGTATCTGGCCACGGTCATCCATTCTTTCATCACCTCAAGGCTAGACTATTGCAATGTGCTCTACGTGGGGCTGCCCTTGGTGATGGTCCAGAAGCTGCAGCTGGTGCAGAATGTGGTAGCTAGCCTCCCTACAGGGATGGGTTGCCACGAGCACATAACACCAGTGCTCCGTATGCTGCGCTGACTGCCGATAGTCTTCTGGGCCCAATTCAAGGTGCTGGTGATGACCTTTAAAGCCCTAAACTGCCTGGGCCCCATTTATCTGAGGGATTGCCTGGTTCCCCATGTCCCTCTGCGGTCAGCTGGGGGCACTCTCCTGGAGATGTTGGTTTTTCACCGGGTCTCAACTATAAGACCTGGTGAGGTTGTGGGGGAGGATAGGAGGTTTGAGGGGAGGGTGTTTTTATTGCATGTATTGTTTTTAACGTTTTGTGTGAGCCACCCTGAGCCTTGCGGAAAGGGTGGCATAAAAATTCAATAAATAAATACATTTATTTGTTTATTTATTACAAAATCTTTTATCCTGCACCCTCCTGCACTTCGGCACCTCGAGGCAGTGCAGAAAAAAAACCCCACAATAATAAAGCCATCTAAAAAACTACAATATATCAAAATGGACACACAAAACTTTGGAACTCCCTTCTGGAGGAAGCTCGCCTGGCCCCTAGTCTGTTGACATTTCGGCGACACTGTAAGACCTGGCTGTTCGCCCAGGCCTTTGGGAGGGAGGGGTAGGGGTGTGTTTAGTGCCCCCACCTATTTTGGCTTTTATGCTGTTCTTAGCCCTGTTTTAATGTTTATAATATGTTGGTATGTTTTTAAATTGATTTTATTGTTTTAATATTTTGGAAGCTGCCCCGAGCTGCATGGCAGGAGGGGTGGGGTAGAAATGCATGAAATAAATAAATAAATAAAATTTGATAGCAGCTAAGGCAAATAATGGGCCCCACCCCACCCTCTCCCCGAAGGCTCGGCGGAACAACCAGGTCTTACAACATCTATGGAAAGAGGGGAGGTCAGGATACAGACAGGGCTCCAATGGGAGGGAATTCCACAGCCAAGTTGCGGCCACTGAAAATGCCCACTCTGCCGTTGCCACCCGGCATACCCGGGGGACTTTGAGTCAGGTGCCCCTGACCAAACACAAGGGCCGCGAAATGACCCAAGGCCTGAGGCGGTCTCTCAGGTAAACAGGATCCAAGCCAGTTAAGGCTTTAAACCAATACTTTGAATTGGGCCTGGAAGACAATAGGCAGCCAGTGCAGAGTACGGAGCGCAGGTGTAATGTGCTCACGGTGGCCCGTCCCCCTTAGGAGGCGAGCTGCCGCATTCTGCATCAGCTGCAGCCTCCGGACCGTTGTCAAGGGTAGCCCCACATAGAGTGCATTACAGTAGTCCAGTCGAGAGATAATAAAGGCATGGATGATGGTGGCCAGATCCAAGCCTGAGACATATGGCCGCAGCCGTTGCACCAGATGCAATTGGTGAAATGCTCCCCTCGCCACAGCTTTCATCTGACAATCCAGGTGGAGCTGTGGGTCGAGGAGCAGCCCCAGACTACAAACCCGAGCAGCTGGGGGATGGGGGGGGGAGACCCCTCCAATGACAGGAGTCACCACCACCTCAGCCCTGCCCACCAACATCACCTCTGTCTTGTCATGATTCAGCTTCAGACAGCTCATCCTCATCCAGTCCCCCACAGCTGCCAACTAAATAAATGAAGAGGGCTTGGCTGTCATACATTTGCTGTGGAAATCCCGCCCCCAGGAGGTCCACCTGTTTTCAAGCCTGGTGGCCTTCTGGAGGCAGTGCAAGACCATTCTGTTGTTGGGCTTTTGACAACGGGGATTGAATTAGGGGGGTTGTTCAGGGGGTTGTTGAAGGGGTGTGAGGGAGGATGGATGGGGGGATGGGGAAGTGGTATTGAGGGTGCTGGAGTAGGTTAAGGGTTTTAGGGTTATGTTTGTATTTTAATGTTTATCTTTTACATGTGTTTATATGTTTTTATATATTTTATTTTGTAAGCTGCCTTGAATCTTTTTAAGGAAAGAGCAGGATATAAATCTAAATAAATAAATAACATCAGGGAAGCAACCGAGAGCACCTCCCTGTGAGCCCTCATCATATGAACAAGACTAACAGACGGTACCCACATGGAGGCACTCTCAGCTGATTGCAGGGGCTGCAATGGGGCATGGAAGGACAGGCACTCTCTCAGATATGTGCAGTCAAGACCATTTAGGGTTTTAAAGGATAAAACCAGCACCTTGAATTGTGCCCAGAAAGCTATAGGGAGCCAGTGCAGAGCAGCAGTGTAATGTGCTCCCAGTGCCTCACTCCTGGAAGGAGGTGAGCCGCCACATTCTTCACCAGTTGCAGCTTCCAAACAATCATCTAGGGCAGCCTCACGTAGAGTGCGTTGCAGTCATCCAGCCTCGAGGTGACGTAAACATGGATGACAGTGGCCAGATCCAAATCAGAAAGAAAAGGCTGCAGCCTCCTCATCAGATGGAGTTGGTGAAAAGCACTGCTGGCCACTGCTGCAACCTGACAATTCAGGCACAACAGAGGATCCAAAAGAATTCCAAGGCTGGTGACCTGTTTGACCAGAGGGGGCCAGACTCCATCAATAACAGGAGTCCCAATCCCCTCCAGGCTGCAAGACCAGCCAGTCTTCATCACCTCAGTTTTGTCTGGATTCAACTTCAATCAGCTCACCCTCATCTAGTCCCTAACAGCAGCCAGGCATCAGGTAAGTACTGAGACTGCAGGGCGTGGATTGAATGAAAAACAGTGCTAGATCTGGGTGTCATCAGCATACTGATGGCACTTCATACCAAACCTCCAAATGACCTTGCCCAGAAGCCTCATATACATGTTGAACAAAAGAGGAGACAGTATGGAATCCTGCAGGACCCCAGAGAGGGAGTTCCTGAGAGAACAATGAGTAATCATTCATCACCACACTCTCAGACCTCCCCGACAGGAAGGAGCAGAACCACTCAAGAGCCATCTCATGTACCCTGCCAGGTCCCGCAGTCATGTCAACAACACCTCATGATCAACTGTATCAAAAACTGCCAAAAGCTCTGACAGGATCAACAGGGCAGAATTCCCCTTGTCAATATTCAGATCTCAGGTCATCGACTAAGGCCACAACTACAGTCTCGGTGCCATACCCAGGATGAAAGCCCGACTGAAATGGGTCCAGGAATCTGATGATATCAAGATGAGCCTGGAGCTGTCAGGCAACCACTCATTCAATAACCTTCCCTAAAAAGGTTCAATCCCTAAAACCTTCCCTAAAAGGCTCTTATCCAAACCTTTTTTAAACTCAGCTATACTGTTGGCCTTGACCACATCCTCTGGCAACAAATTACACAAGTTAATTGTGTGTTAAGTGAAAAAATACTACTTTTTTTTTTTTTTAATCTACCACCAGTTAGTTTCATGGAGTGTCCTCTATTTCTAGTATGATTTAAGAAGGTAAATTAACTGTTCCCTGTTTACTCATTCCAGGCTATTTATGATCTTATCAACTTCTATTATCATATCCCTTCTCAGTCGTCTCTTCTCCAAGCTGAAGAGTCCTAACCTGTCAAGCCTCTCATCATATGGGAGCTGTTCCTTACCCTTTATCATTTATGCTGCCCTTCTCTGTACTTTTGCTAGTTCTACTATATCTTTTTTGAGGTGGAGCAAATATCCTTTCTTTTCTATCTTTGTTTCCTATCTTTTACCCAGCTACCAATCCATGACAGGACTTTTTCCCCTTATCCCATGACTATGTATGTTGTATTTGATTATATTATGATCAGTATTGCCAAGCGGCTCCACCACCATAACCCTTTGCACCAGGTCCTGCACTCTGTTTAGGACTACATCCAAAGTAGCTCCTCCTCTCATTGGTTCCATGACCAGCTCCTCCAAGAAGCAGTCATTTATGGTACCTAGAAATTTTACCTCTGCATCATTCCCCGAGGAGACATTTAGGAAGTCAATATTAGGGTAATTCAAGTCACCCATTATTATTTTCTGAGTTTAGTATCCTGTCTAATTCCTATTAATCTAATTTAGTAGCCTGTCTAATCTCCTATGTTTCTGAGTTTAGTAGTCTGTCTAATCTCCATTAGCATTTCATAGTCAGTCTCACTGTCCTGAACAGGGGGGTCAATAGTATAGTCCCACTGCTATGCACTCCCCTGTTTTGCATGGGATTTCTATACATGGAGATTCCAGAGAACAGTTCACTTTCTGTAAACTTTTAATCCTGCTTGACTCAATGCTGTCTTTTAACATACAGCGCCCCCCACACCAGCTTGATCTGCTCTGTCATTTTGATATATTTTTAAGCCAGGTATTAGTGTCTCATTGGTTATCCTCATTCCAGCAGGTCTGAGATTCCTATTGTGTCTATATATTCATTTAGTGCCATACACTCGAATTCTCTAATCTTCTAGCATTTGCATATAGACACTTAAACATACTCTCTTTATTCTTCTTCTGCTCATTATAAGTAACTGTTGCAGTTATTGTGGAATCATTTAAGCTTGTATGTTCTGCACAGATTTCCATCTGGGCTCTTTCAGCTTTTTTTCCTATCCTCTATATTAGGATACTATAATTCTCCTGAATTAATTGCATCCTTTGGAGATGTCTCAGCCCAAACTGTGCACTACTCAGCACTTGTCGGCTTTCCCCCGGATTCTATCTTAACAAGAGATTTGTCACAATCTGCCTGGGTCTTAACTATCTAATTTGGTGTCATCTGCAAATTTAGCCACCTCACTCTTTACCCTTTTTCTCCAGATCATTAATGAATATGTTAAACAATACTGATCCTATGACAGGACTCTTCCTCTTATCCCATTACTACTTTGCTCAAGAGTCTCTGGCGAGGGACCTTCTAAAATGCTTTTTAAAAATCCAAATATACTATATCAACTGGCTCACCCCTATCCATATGCTTGTTCACATTCTCATAAAATTTTAATAGATTAGTGAGGTATGACTTCCCTTTGCTAAAGCCATACTGGTTTTTACCCATCAAATCATGCTTGTTAATATGCCTAGTAAATTCTGTTTTTAACAATTGTCTCCACCAGTTTGCCTGGTACTGATGTCAGGTTTACCATTCGGTAGTTTCCAGGGTCACCTCTGGAGACCACCTTAAAAACTGGTGTTACATTTGTTAACCTCCAGTCTTCTGGGACAGAGGAGGATTTTAGTGATAAGTTACACATTATTTATGATAGTTCAGCAATTTTAAACTTGTGTTTTTTCAGTACCCTTGGATGAATACCATCTGGCCTGGGTGACTTGCTACCATTTAAATGATCAATATGCTAATAAGACCTATTGTGGCATGACATTAATTTCAGATAATTCCTCAGATTCATCACCAACAAAAAATAGTTCTGGTGTAGGTATCTCCCCAACGTCATCCTCAATAAAAACTGACACAAATAACTGGTTTAATTTCTTAGCAATGGGCTTGTTGTCTTTGAGCACCCTTTTTATTCCCTGATCATCTAGCAGACCAACTGCCTCTCAAAAAGGTTTCCTGGATCTTATATACTAGGGGGAAAATTGGGTATTGGATTTTGCATCCATAGCAAATTGTTCCTCAAGTTTCCTCTTGGCCTGCCAATGGTTTTACACTTTCTCTGCCAGTATCTATGCTAATTCCTATTTACTAGGGATGGGTGGCTCGTATTTGGATCAATACGAATTGTCAAAGGTTTGACCAATTCGTATTGATAAGAATAAATTAGAACTGTACCAGTGATGTGAATCACCAAAATTTGGTTCGTATCTCCCCTTGCATCAAAGCTTATGCGTGCCTAAAAATTCTGCCTCCACTGGAACCGCCCCCACCCAGTCCATCACCCACCCCAGCCTACTCCCCCTCCTGAGGTTAGGCTGTAGTAGGGGATGGGATGGGTTAGCAGGGGTCCATGGGAAGCAGGTGATGGTCCAGGGGAGGCAGAGCTAGGGGCTCTGCAGAAATAGGGGGAGAGAAGGGAGGTAGTTGCTTTACTTACTTTTCCTACAGGACTCCGAAGTCTGAACGGGCAGCTCAGTGGTGCAGCACCCATCGTAGTAGGCCACACCGGGAAGAAAATAATAGAAACATTAATGCACATGCACAAAAATAGCCACCATGGCTGTTTTGCACATGCGTAGCCATTTTCCAAGATGGTGCCGGCAGTGTTGGTGCCACTTTGGAAAATGGCAGCCAGTCTGCGCATGCTCTGCTAGCAACTGGTCATGTTCCGACCAACTGCTATTTCCCCAAATTGTTGCATATGTGCAGAATGGCCATTTTTGTACATGCACATTTATTTTGTTATTTTCTTCCCAGTGTGGCTTGAGAAGGCGGCGCCAGATACCATGCCACTGAGTTGCTGGTTCAGACTCCAGAGTCCTACAGAAAAAGTAAGTAAAGCAACTATTATTTATTTATTTATTAAAAAAACTTATTACCCTGCCCCTCCTCCCACAGGCAGCTCGGGGTGGCTTACAACAGTAAAAACAAACAACTAAAACACGTAAAAGGAGGAAACAGGAAAGGAAAAACATCACAACCCCCCATCACTCCACTCCCCCACCAAATGCCTGGCAGAACAGTCAGGTCTTACAACTTTTCCAAAAAGAAGGGAGGTCCGGGGCCAGCCAGGCACCCACTGGAAGGGAGTTCCATAGGTGCAGCGTGGCCACCGAGAACACCCTCTCCTGTGTGGCCACCCGAGAAACTCCGGAGACTTTGAGCAGGAATCCCCGGACGACTGCAGGGGCTGATCCATGACACGGGGAGTGAAGTGGTCTCGTAGATAGGCAGGGCCCAGACCATTTAGGGCTTTATAGGTTTATTTATTTATTTATTTATTTATTTATATTTATTGGCTGCCCCCCATGCTTACAGCATCCCGGGGCGGCTCACAACCGGTAAAACAATAATAAAAACATAAAATATGGTCCATGGTGTCAAAAGCGGCTGAGAGATCTAGCAGGATCAAGAACGTAGAACATCATGCATCCATCTCCCGGCAGAGATCGTTCACCAAAGCCACCATCGCTGCCTCCGTACCATAGTCAGGACATAACCCAGATTGAAAAGGGTCAAGGAACCCAATACAGTCCAGATGTGCCTGGAGCTGCAGAGCCACTGTCCGTGGTTAAGGTTAAAACCAACACCTTCAATTGGGTCTGGAAAACCACCGGCAGCCAGTGCAGAGAGCGGAGTACTGGTGTAATATGCTTCCGGTGGCCCAGTTCCACTAGGATACGGGCCGCCGCATTCTGTACCAGCTGTAATTTCTGAGCTGTCACCATGGGTAGCCTCACGTAGAGTGTGTTTACAATAGTTTAGTTGAGAGGTGATGAAAGCATGGATGACTGTGGCCAGGTCAGAGTCCAAAACAAATGGCTGAAGCCGTTGTACCAGATGCAACTGGTGGAAAGCACTCCTCGCTACAGCCTCCACCTGGAGATCCAGGCAGAGCTGTGCATCGAGGAGCACCCCTAGACTCCATACTTGGGAGGTCAATGGAGGACAGACCCCATCAATGATGGGGGCCACCAATTCCATTGCCTTACCCACTAACGTCACCTCCGTCCTGTCAGAATTCAGCCTCAGTTGATTAGCTCTCATCCAATACCTCACAGCCGCCAGGCACCGAGTAAGCACTGAGACTACTGGGCCTGGGTCTGTTGAAAAAGAGAGGTAAAGTTGGGTGTCATCAGCATATTGATGACACGTACACTGAACCCCCTAATCACCTCCCCAAGCGGCTGCATATACACGTTGAATAGGAGGGGGGATAAGAACAGAACCCTGCAGAACTCCACATGAGAAGTCTCGGTACGATGAAAAACAGTCCCCGAGAACCACCCGTTGGGTTCTTCCGGTCAGGAATGAGCGGAACCATTCAAGAATAGTCCCACCCACTCCTGCATAGTCCCACAGGCACATCACCAACATCTCATGATCAACGGTATCAAATGCAGCCAACAAATATAACAGGATCAGCAGGGTCGAATGACCTCGATCCATATCTCAACGCAGGCCATCTACCAAAGCCACAAGCACGGTCTCTGTTCCATAACCTGGATGAAAGCTGGACTGAGAGGGATCAAGAAAACTGATGCGATCAAGATGCCCCTGCAGCTGCCGAGCAACTACCCATTCAATAACCTTCCTTAAAAAGGGAAGGTTAGAGACAGGCCAATAGCTGGCAGGGTAGTCAGCGTCAAGCGATGGTTTCTTGAGTAGAGGCCGCACCACTGCCTCCTTGAGACAGCCCGGCACTCTGTCCTCCCACAGGGAGGTGTTGACCACCCCAGCCAGGAACGGCCCCCCGCTTAACACGGCCCCCCGCTTAATTCACAAGAAGTGGCCCTGACCACCCCAAGAACATCCACCGCATCGGCGGGCATCACCAACTAAACTGATCCCAGAAAACCGGACATGATGGGGCTTCTATAACCTCTGGTTATAGAAGCTGCGTCGAAATCAATGTAATACGAGCGATTTTGTCCACAAAATAATCTACAAACATGTCACAACAGGCAGTAGATGACTCCACTCCAAGATTGGGGACCCTCAGGAGGCAGAGGGTGTAGGCTGGGACCGGTGATGAGCCAGGTGGTCAGGAATCTGGGAGAGGTGGAGCTGGGGGCAGACATGGATTAGGCTTGATTTGCTCAGATGCGAACCGAATCTGAGCAATACAAACCTAATAATATGGGGGAGGGGTGGGGGTTCTGTGTTTTTATTAGTGTTTGTTTATTGGGGGATATGTTTTAATTGTTATACTGTATTTTTATTGTATTTTATATTGATTGCTGCTGTTAGTCGCCCCGGGCTGCCTGTGGCAGGAGGAGCGAGGATATAAATTTGCTAAATTAAATAAATAAAAAATTATAATATCAAGTTAGAACCAAATCAGAATTTTCATCTGAACTCCCCCACCCCCTTCTATTTACCTCATTTGGAATACTTTTCCATTTTTTTTTTAAAGGACAGCTTTTTGGTTCTGATAGTCTCCTTAATATTACCATTCAGGCCTTTGTTTGATTCTCTTCCTGTTTTTTTTTTAAATTTGTGATATACATTTCATCTGGTGTTTAAGATAGTAGCTTTCAATAGTTTCCATGCCTTTTGCAGGCCTTTAACCTTTACTTTACCGTTAAACTAACTTCCTCATCTTTGGATAGTTCCCCTTCTTGAAGTTAAACACCCTTGTGGCAGATTTATTAGGTAATCTCTCTCCTAATAGCATGTTGAGCTTAATTATATTGTGATCGCTATTAGCAAGTGGCTCTGCCACTTTTACTCCTTCCACTAGAGCCTCTGCTCCGGTTACAAGAAGATCTAAAATAGCTTCTCCTCAGCAACACTGGTCTGAAGAGCTGGTTGCTGCTCCACTTTCAGCACGATCTGTGTTTAATTCAGCTCTAGAACCTAACTCTAGTCCTTGTTTTTTGAGCGCCATACTCTTTCATATCCTGGGTAGAACAAAATGGTTATGGTTGTCCTTTGGCTGATGCATGCAATTTCCCATTTTGCAGAACATGTCTCCATAGGGAATGGTCTGGCTCCCAAATGAGTTAGTCATAGTGGAGAGATGACTGGGCCCATTGTTTTTAAAGATCTCATTGGGAGGATACTGCCTCTTGTTGAGCAAATGCAAGGAACCTAGTTGCTTGCGGTAATTATGATAAAGTTAATAATTTATACTTGGTAGGATGTGTGGGGAATTGAGAAGGGCTCTGTGAGTCTGGCAAAGGTTTCGTGCTCTTCCCTTTTGCATGCCATTTGTTAAGTGTGACAATGGAATGAGTCGGAAATCCCTTGGTATTAATCTAATGGTATGGGGAAAGGCTAGGGCAACACATGTCACCTGTCACAACTTGGAAGGAGAGCCACTTGGTGACCCTGATGAGATTCCCTGAGAACTGGAAGAGACTCATTAAATTCTTTAGAGGTATAACAGTCAGCCATATTAAATATTCAAGAGCTGGAGCCTTTTTTTTCTATTTGGGGGAGAAATAAATAATTGATTGTATGCCTGAGTTATGAAAGGAATTCATTGTCACTAATAAATAAATAAAGCAGAGCCCCTCTAGTAACCTGAGTCCACAAACTGCTTCCTCCAGAGGTGTGGAGGGCTTCAATGGGACTACTCTGGAGGAAGTGGTTTGTAGATCGTGGCCTGGGAAATCCACTCCAGCACAAAGCTAAGGAAATAGATGTCTGCCTATTATTATTGCCTCATGCCATTCCTGATGGGTAGAAGCACCAAGAAAACAGGCTTTTAAGGAACTTCTGTATTATTCACTATAACATGCAGGGAGATAAATGCTCATGTGGAAAGCCTTATATAATTAGAATTATTCCTTGGGTCAAGTATTTGTATTTGTGGTTTTTAGTATCTTCCTTTATTTGTATTTGTATCATTGGCCTGTGCTTACTGCATTTGGTTGCCAATGTGGAAAACGCAGTGAACACAGGTCCTTACTGTGGGTTATTTTGGTGCAGAAGTGCAGTGAGGCCCTGCCAGTTGGACAGCACTATAAGGAAAGGAAAATGCAGTCAAAACTGTTGCTACCAATATAAGAAGGGTAGCACTAGTTTGGGGAAGGATATGGCGAGCTTGGTGGGGAGGTTGCTAGCTTTGGGGAGCATGGAGAAGGGCATGGGTCTGGTTCAAGGGGATCACTGACTTGAAAGAGAGTGAGGCATCCAACTGGCTTTGGAGAGGGGAGAATGGAACATGGGACTGGCTTGTGTAGGGAGTTGCTGGCTTGGGAATGGGGCACGTGTCTGATTTAGGGGATATCACTGGCTTGGGGGAGTGGCCACTAGCTTGTGAGGGCATGGGACTAGGCTCGGGAGGTTTCTGGGTTGGGGAGAGGGACTGAGGCATGGTTCTGGCTTGGGAGTGGTCTGTGGTTCACGGGAGTCATTGGCTTGGGGTAAGTGGGATACCTAGGTGGGAATGGGGTATTTATTTATCCATTTCCAATTTTTAGCCCAAACTTCCCAGTAAGACTGAGGGTGGCTTACAAAACACAAACTAATTATAAAAGCAACTAACCACCCACATCCAACAACCATCTTCCTAACCCCTTCCTCCCAGTCTCACCCAACCCTATCCCTGCCTGCCAAATGCCTGGCCAAAAATGTTCTTACAGCTCTTCCAGAAGATGAGCAGACTCAGGCAGACCCCAAGGAGAGGGACTTCCATAATTGTGGGTCAGCCACTCTCTGCGCTGAATGCCCTTGTTGTAAAAACTTCATAGACAGTTGGTACTCTCACAAGCCACCCCCCTGGTCAACCTCAGAGGCCTTGATGGAACATAAAGGAAGAGGCGGTCTTTCAGATATCTGGGCCCAAGCTGTTTAGGGCTTTAGACGTCAAAGCCAGTACCTTGAATCATGCCAGGAAAGCTATTGGCAGTCAGTGCAGACTCTGGAGCATTGTTGTAATGTGCTGCTGGTGACCCACACTCATAGGGATAGGCGAATGCGGTTCGGAGTTCGGACCAAACTCGGTCTGTTTGGACAACCGAACGTCCAAACCGAACTCTTGAACGACCGAACAGTTCGGTCGTGTTCGGATGAGTTCAGATGAGTTCGGAGGCAGGAAAAACGTCTTTCCAGGGTCGAAAAGTAAGTTTCGGTTTTGATTTCATTTCGGTTTCGATTTCGCTATTTTTGAATGTTCGACCAAGTTCAGCCAAACCGAAATCGGCTGAACCGAATCATCGAACCCGAACTCGGGTTTCGAACCGAACGACAGAACATCCGAACCACGTTCTGTTCACCCATCCCTACACACCTGACAGAAGACAGGCCACCATGTTCTGTACCAACTGCAGCTTCCGAACAGTCATCAAGGGAAGCCCCATGTAGAATGCATTGCAGTAGTCTAGCATTGATGTTGCAAAGGCATGGATGATAATGACTGGGTCCATGTCAGATACAAATGATCACAGCCTTCTTTTTCACCAGGTCATATGGCTGGTCAACCATCATCACCTCAGTCTTGTCTGGATTCAGCTTCAATTGGCTTGCCCTGCATCCAGTCCCCAACAGCAGCCAGGCACTGGGTAAGTATTGGGACTGCAGGATCTTGGTCAGATAAAAAGAGAGTTAGGTGTCATCAACATATTGATGACACTTCATTCCAAATCTCAGAACAATCTTGCCCAGGGGCCTCAGACACACTGAACAGCAGTGGATACAAGATGGAGCCCTGTAGGACCCCAAAAGGGAGCTCCTTAGGGGGCAATGAGCCACCACCCATCGCCACCCTCTGGGTCCTCCAGCCAGGAATGATTGGAACCAGCCAAGATCAGTCCTGTACATCCCGCCAGGTCCTGCAGCCATGTCAACAACACCCTGTGATCAAGTGTATCAAAGGTGGCTGAAAGATCTAACAATATCAACAGGGTACAATTCCTCTGTTGATTTCCAAGCAGAGATAGTCAACCATGGCCACAAGCTCAGACAGGTATGGGGTTAGCTCAGGAGATCACTGGCTTGTGGTAGGTGTCACTGACTTGGGGATGGGGGAATGAGGCTACCAAGGACTCATTATTTCTCCTTGGCTGGGCTGGGCTGGGTTGGGCCTGGCTGCAATGTGGGAGACTGAAGTTCTGAGACAGCGGCAGCTCCTACGGGTGGGGAGGGCTCACTACAGGCTCCCGAAGCAGGTGGCTATAAGCTGAGAGTCAAAGAGCAGCCCAGCTCCAAGCTGGATATGTGCTGTGGTTTTGAGGGTCCAGTTTGAGACCTCAGATATTTCATTTTTCAGGAAACGTTGGGTTCACTCGAAGATGAAATACACAGACCTACTATATGTATTTCAGATATGGAAGCCAAAAAAGAATTTTCCCCAATTTATTTGTATTATATCTAAACTGGAATGCACAGCCCAAGTTAATACTACTTTTTTATTTTATTTTATTTTATTTTTAAAGCAGAGCTTTAAAAAGGATATAGATGGGATCCTGATTGATATGTCATAAACCATTTGCTGTTTGGAGTCAGAATATTTTAATTAATTTACAAAATGGGGCCACACAGACCAGAAACTTTGGAAATGCTGTTGCAAGGGGCTTTGGACAGGAACTGTGAATCTGCCTACATTGTGTGTACCCAGCGCTCAGCACTTTGCCTTTGCCATCAAAATACAATTATGGAGAATAATTATAATTAGAGTAAAAAAACCGAACTGTGGTAGCTGAGTGGTTAGGGTGCTTGTCTGCATCCCTGAAGCACGTGGGTTTAAGTCGTGCTTGGTTTCACTGAATGCCTGCCTTCAGTCCACCTAGCTGTGAATGGGGACCTGATCCTGAATGGGTTAGGGAAGTCAAAGGCAGTTGGGTGTAGTACTAGCCACTTTGCTCCTTTTTTGTACTGTAGGCCACAGAAGAAACTGGTGTGCCTTAACCACGTCTGCCTGATGGGTCCCATGGCTTGGGACAGATCTTGACTTGAGAATAATAATAATGAGGTTCCCTTGACCTCCAAATTCCTAGTTTTGTAATTTAAAAAATGCAGGGTTCATTGGGGGGCAAATTTAAGGATCAGACTACTGAGAACATTGGGGGGGGGAGAGAGGTGTCCCCCTCCATTCCCCCAGTTTGATGCTTCTGTTAAGTTTGCAATACATTATGACAATGCAAAACACGATATAAATACCAAATACTCTAACTGGGACACACTAGCAGTGATTTCTGCTTAAAAACTGAGGGCACAATTTCTTAAACGTGTGTCTGTTTAGCTGAATCAGCCTCCCCACAGAACTACACTAAGAACAGCATCATGGAAATCTACTGTTGCTTCTTAACCAGCTATGCAAGAATATTTGTGCTGCTAGCAAACTGCTGTATAAGACCAAGAGAGCAGGCAGAACAGCAGGGTGTTTAGTAAAGGGAACTCATGCCTTTTATATTTTACAGCTCTTTGAAAGCATGCTTTTCTTCTTCATGGTAAATTATTTTTCCTTTTAACTCCTCTATGTGAGGACTCTGTGACCCTGGTGTCTTTGTTGCATATAATTATCAGCTTTATTTGGGGTAAGTCTGATATCAGAGTGCAGCAGAGAAACGGTCAAGGCATTAACCAGAGATGATGATTAGAGGCTTAACGCAAGGGAGCCTGGTGCTTTGGGAGGAAAATTTGAGAATATAATGAAAAGAAGGAGGTGACTGAAGGTTGGTATGTGTGTGATGAAAGGGAGCGAACCTGAAGTGCTGGCAGACAGATCTGCTGCACAGTATGTGAAGAGTAGCTGGAGATGTATTGGCATTAGAAGACTCGTCCACAGGAGTGATGTAATGTAGCCTCTAGAGAAGACCGTACTATATGTCAGGGATGGGTGAATGTGGTTCGGATGTTCGGAGTTCGGACCGAACTCGGTGTGTTAGGACATCTCAACCGAACGTTTGAACTTGTTGTGTTTGGATGAGTTTGGGGGCAGGAAAAACGTCTTTCCAGGGCCAAAAATTATGTTTTGGTTTCAACTTTGTTTCAGTTTCGCTATTTTTGAATGTTCGGCTAAACCGAATTTGGCTGAACCGAACCATCGAACCCGAACTCAGGTTTCGAAGTGAACGACCAAACATCCGAACTGCATTCTGTTCGCCCATCCCTACTATATGTAGATAACTGAAGCAAAGACTGTTAAGAGATTTTAGTATCCTAATAATTCAGGCACACATTCTTTATTTCATAATGAACTCGTTTGCTATCTTGGCTAAGGGGGGGGGAGGGGAATAAACTTTTTCTTTCCTTTCAGTAATATTTGGAAGAGTTTGTTGACATTGATGAGTAGATCAGCATTGCCCAAACTTTTTGCCTGTATGATCCCATTTTGCAATTTAAAAATAATCCCACATCCCCAGATAGCAAGAAAGATTAAATCAAATGTCATTTGGGATTGTGACCTAGCACAACTCCATTTGAGGACCCGACCATGGGCACCAAGAGGGATGTACAAGGAGGGTGTGGTTGCAACCCCCTTGTTCTCGCCTGGCCCCACCCCTTCTGAGCATAATTATAGATTGACACTTGGGAATGAAGAGATGGACAGTGTGTCCACTCTTCACAATGGAGAGATGTAAAAAGTGGTGTGCCCCAGGGATCTGTATTGGGACCCAGTGCTGTTTAATGTATTCATTAATTATCTGGAAAAGGGCATTAAGAGTGAGGTGATCGAATTTGCAGATGACACCAAGTTATTAAGGTAGTTAAAACATGAACAGACTGTGAAGAACTGCAACAGGATCTTACGAGACTGGGTGCCTGGGCATCTAAATGGCAGATGAGATTTAATGTGGACAAGTGCAAAATGCTGCACATAGGGAAATATAACCCAAACTATGAGTACACAATGCTGGGTACTAAACTAGGAGTTACCACTCAGGAAAAGGATCAGGGAGTGATTGTGGAATACACTGAAATCCTCAGCCCAACATGCAGCAGCAGTCAAAAAAGCAACCACAATGTTAGGAGTTATTCGCAAAGAGTTGGAAAATAAAACTGAGGATGTCCTAATGCCTCTATACAAATCGATGGTGTGACCGCACCTGGAATATTGTATGCAGTTCTGGTCGTTCCATCTCAAAAAAGACATCACTGAACTAAAAAAGGTACAGAGAAGGGCAACGAGAATGATAAAGGGATGGAACGGCTTCCGCACAAAGAGAGGCTTGAGAAGCTGGGTCTCTTCAGCTTAGAGAAGAGAAGGCTGAGAGGGAACATGATAGAGTTTTATAAAATCTTGAGTTGTATAGAAAGAGTAGATAGGGAACAGTTATTTACCCTCTCAAATAGTACTAAAACTAAGGGACACACCATGAAACTAGCTGTCGGCAGTTTTAAAACAAATAAAATGAAGTATTTTTTCACTCAATGCATAATTAACCTATGGAATTTGTTGCCAGAGGATGTTGTCAAGGCCAGTAGTATAGCTGGGTTTTAAAAAAGGTCTGGATAAGTTCTTAGAGAATAGGTCCATTAATGGCTATTAATCAAGTAGCTTACAGGATGACCTTACTGTCAGGAGCTGGGAATGAACAACGGGGAATGGATTGCCCATTGTGACTGTTGGTTCTTCTCCCATGCAATCGAGATTGGCCACTGTTGGAGGGCAGGATACTGAACTTGATGGACCATTGGTCTGACTTAGTATGGCACTACTTATTTTTTTATGGGGTGTGGTCACATCAGAAAGGGATGGGCTGAAATGGCTCTCCCACCCCGAACGTAATTCTGCCAGTGCCCTTGGTCCTGACCCATTGTTTGTGAAACTGTGCTAGACCATGCAATTGGAGAATAATGTGAGATGGACAGGATTTGACATACCTTATATTGACAATTCAGGCAAGTAGCCTTGTGGGAGAGGGGGCCAGGGAGCTGCACTGTTAAGATACTTCCATAAGCAGGCCACTATTATATAGAGATCTGCTGTGAAATGGCTTTGTTTTAAGACTTCAGTCTTAAGACTCTCTCGAGTCAGAGACTTGGCCCAAGGACAATCCCTGCTTGAGTAATGTCATGACTTCTGTAGTGAATGGCACCAAAATTGGCAGTAAGCATTTCTCTACGTTCTAATTATCTTGGGTTGGTCAAAGTTTCCAGCCCCAAGAGCCATGTGGCAAAATCTCCATCTGGTTTAGAGCAGCAAGACACGCTTACATGCATGTCCTCTGTAGGCTGCTTAAAAGACATTAAGTATAATGGCTACTTACTTATTTGAGACCTAGAAATACAGAGTATGGCATAAGATTAGCTTATCACTTGACAATTGTTAGTCAAGAGGGAGAGGCCTAGGAGTAAATGGTCAAACTGGCAAGCACCAACAAGAGCTGTCTTAGGGGTGACTGTTTACACAGGGATCCCTCACCTAGAGCTGAGATGCAGCTGCCTCTGAGGTGGGGATGGCCGTTTAGAATAATAGAATTGTAGAGTTGGAAGGGATCTCAGAGGACATCTAGTTCAGCCCCCTGCTCAATACAGGAAATCTGCAGCTACAGTATCCCTGACAGATGGCTGTCTAGCCTCTGTATGAAAATCTCCAGGGAAGGAGAGAGTCCACCACCTCCCTAAGCAATTTGTTCCACTGTCAAACAGCTTTTACCGTTAGGAAGTTCTTCCTAATATTTAATCAAAATCTGCTTTCTTGTAATTTGAGTCCGTTATTTCTAGTCTTGCTTTCAAGGGCAAGAAAAAACAAGTCTTTGCCACCCTTTCTGTGACAGTCCTTCAGGTAGTGGAAGACCACGATCATCTTTCCCCTTAGTCTTCACTTCTCTAGGCTAAACATACCCAGGTTCTTCAACCTTGGTTTTCAAACCTCTCATCATCTTTGTCACCCTCCTCTGTTCCAGTTTGTTGTTGTTATTATTAGCAAGCATTTATATAGCACCAACAATGTACCTTGCGCTTTACAAAGTAATGGAATAGACATGGTCCCTGTCCTAGGGCTTACAATATGACAAACAGAGACAGAGTGGGAGGGGGGAGACGAAGGAAGGGAAACAAAAGGAGAGACAAGAGGTGTAACATTCATAGAGATGTGAAGTCCCAGGTGCACATGCTTGGCTTGGTTATATCGAAAATTATGGCTGACTGGTCCATGTGGTGAGGATATGAGTACGCAGACCTCAAGTAAGAGATTGTACTGGATTGTACTGATGTCCTTCTTAAAGTGAGGTGCCCAGAACTTGACACAATACTCCAGATAAGGTCTGACCAGCATAGAATAGAGTGAAACTATTACTTCTCGTAACTTGGAAACAATTCTTGTGTTAATGCAGCCTAAAATTGCATTAGCCTTTTTTTCGGCTGCATCACACAGTTGAATCATGTTCAGTTTATCAACTACAATTCCCAGCTCCTTTTTGCACATATTGCTGCCAAGCCAAGTATCCCCCATCCTGTATTTGTACATTTGTTTTTCTTATCTAAATGCAGAACTTTACATTTATCTCTGTTGAACTTGATTTTGTTAGTGTCAGCCAAGTTTTCTATCCTGTCAAAATCATTTTGAAATTTTATTTCTGTCTTCTAAGGTGTTAGCTATCCCTCCGAATTTTGTGTCATCTGAACATTTCATAAACATTACTTCTACTTCCTCATCCAAGTCATGAATAAAGATGTTGAACAGTACTGGGCCCAGCATAGAGCCCTAAGGCAGCCTGCTCGACAACACCCTCCAGCTGATGATGAGTAATTGATGAGCACTCTTTGAGTACAGTTCTTTAACCAGCTGTAAATCCACCTAATGGTATTATCATTTAGTCCACATTTTACCAGCTTGTCAACAAGGATATCATGGGGGACTTTGTTAAATGCTCTGCTGAAATCAAGATATATTACGTCCATTGTGTTCCCATGATCCACTAAACTAGTAATTCAATCAAAAAAGTATCTCTCTTGCAGGACTGAGATGCAGCTGCCTTTGGGGGGTAGCTGTTTACACAGGAATTTCTCACCTGGAGCTGAGATGCAGCTGTCTCTGGGGTGGGAGCAACTGTTTACAGAGGAATACCTTGCCTGGAGCTTAGATGCAGCTGCTTCTGGGGTGGGGGGTGACTGTTTACACATGGATCCATTATCTAGAGCTGAGATGCAACTGCCTCTGGTGTGGGAGCAGCTGTTTACAGAGAGATCCCTTGCCCGAAGCTTAGATGCAGCTGCTTCTGGGGTGGGGGTGGCTGTTTACACAGGGATCCATCATTTGGAGCTGAGATGCAACTGCCTCTGGGGTGGCGACAGCTGCTTATACAGGGATCTCTCAGCCGGGACTGAGAAGCAGCAGCCTCTAATATGGAGAGTGCCTGTCAGGAATGGACTAGAATACACACTTTAATTTTCTAACATCTGTATACCTAACATACTAACCCCCACTCCCCTCCCACAGAAACCAGGAGTCCTAACTCCCAGCCCCTTGTAGATAATAACCTGTGCTCTAATCCACTAGATCCCATTCCCCTCCCACTGAACCCAGGAGTCCTGGCTTTCAGCTCCTTGCTCCTCTAACCCACTAGTCCCTACCACTGAACCCACAATTCCTGCCTCCCATTAAACATACAAGGGTGTGTTAGTTTGTTTTTTAAAAAATAATTTCAAAGGCTGCAAGGAGAATAATAATGAAGAGTGATCAAGGAGAGGACAATAGAGAGTCTCTTATCTATAGCATGTGAGGAAAATTTGCTTTGAGCTTGCCTGGAAAAACCTGCTTGGCACTTTCAGGTCGGAGAATCTAATTAATTGTCCCCATTCGTGACTTGCAAATTGCTCTCCCCCACCCATTCCTATCTAATGCAAGACTTAGCAGGTTGCAGTTTCTCTTCCTTGCATGCAGCTGAGGAAATTCCCCTGTGGAACTGAAACATGCTCCAAGGGCAGAGAGACAGAGAGAGATGGGAGGGGCTACGATGACTTCCTCGCAGGGCCAAGAAGAAGGGTGAATACACGAGAGTGTTGCATTATTGTCACAAACTCACTTGCTGCTCCACAGGAGACCATGGAAACTACAATTTATAAACTATTATTTATTTATTTATTTATTTAGCACAAGCAATGTACCTGACTCTGTACAATCAGTAGTTATGGACAGGTCCCTACCCCCAAAGGGCTTACATTCCAACAGGCAAGAGAGGGGGGAGATAAGGGAGAGGCAAACATTGGGAGACACAAGAGTACATTCTAGCAGTGTGTACCAGGGATCCATGTTGTTGTTTGTTTTTTATTATTCAAAACTGCCATTTTTGTTGTCATTAATAGTGAAATTTCATTATTCGTTATCAGTTTTGTTATTGGTATCTGTACTGATTTCGAGCAATAACAAAGATTTTGTTTTTGGTATCATTTCCATTGTGGCCTGCCCCAGACTTCTCAGAAGTTGAACTCCTTCCTCCCTTTCTCATTATAATGCAGTAGTAATAAGTGCACAATGACAATATGAAAAATTACTAATATGTATGTCTACCCTAAACCTACACCTAATAACCTATACTATATGTAATATATTCCTAAGTATCTCTATCAATACAGTTCTATCTACTATGTGTTCTATCTAAGTATCTAACTATCCTATTCCTATCATATAATGCTAATATATATAATAAAAAAGCCTAGTATTTCAAATATCTAATCTATCAATCTACATATGCAACTAATATTTCTATATATAATATGGACAGGAGAAGACAGGCAGGGGAAGGGGAAAGGAAAAAACTAAGCAGGAGGTCTTCCTAGGGCCACACGGGGGCGCTGGGGTCTCACTCAGGGAATCAGGTCTACCCCACTGCCATGCCTATTCAGCCTTGGCCTCGGCTGAATTCCCCTCTGAGGGAGGGGGTATCCTCCTATAGCACCCACCACACAGTCCAGAGGATATCCAGTTCACAGTCCTTTATTAGTACCATCCGATATACACAATCCCTGGGCTTCTGGCTCATCCACCTTCACCCTGCAGGCCCAGGTCTGTCTCTCACAAGCTCAGGAGCAACACAACCTCAGGGTGAGGGTGGAGGTGGGCATGGTGGTTATGGTAGGGGGGGAATTGGGTTAGGGAGGGACAGGTCTGCTCCATCGGTGGGAGGGAGGGAGGAGACCTGTATGGGAGGGGTTTGGGTTTCCCTGTGAGAGGGGGGAGCGAGGGTGTAAGGTGAGGAGGGTTTGGGGGTGGGGGTCTCCCTCATTGGCTGGACAGGAGGGATGGCAGAGAGGGGGCTGGGGGGATTCTTCAGCTATTGGGGTCATGATGGGCCAGGGCAATTATGGTCCCTTTACAAGGCAGATTAGGTCTGTGAGGCGGGATAAGTGTTTAGTGCCGATTCCCCTTACTGATCTCCAGGCAGAGAGTGTGGTGTTCAAGAATGGGAGTGTCCCTAGTTCAAGACAGCTGCTGATTAATGCGAGGTCAGTGCTGAATAAGTCCACTACGATCAGTGAGTTAATCCTTGATCAGTCGGCCAACCTCGTGTGTGTTAGAGACCTGGCTGGACAGTGAGTCAGGGCCAATTTTGGCTGACCTTGTTCCGGCCGGGTACTCTGTACAGCATCAGCCTTGGCCAGAGGGATGGGGTGTGTGTGTGTGTAGCCATTATTTTTAGGGATACTTGGTCTGTGAGGAGGTATCTAGTGCAGACTTTTTGAGTATTGAGGGTGTCCATCTAGTGTTTGATTTGGCCAGAAACAGACTAGGGTGGCTGCTGGTATACCATGCACCTACCTGTCCAGCAGTATCCCTACATGGTCTCATGGATTCGGCATTGGATGTGGTCTTGCAGTCTCTGAGGATGGTAGTCCTGGGGGATTAGGCATTTCAATATCCATGCCGACGCCAAATTTGGGGGGGTGGAGCGTTGGGGGGGTGGAGCGTTGGGGGGTTGCCATCATGGCAACCATGGGACTGTCTCAGAGGGTTGTTGGCCCAACACATAATGGGGGACATACCCTGGACTTAATATTCTGCACTGGCCTGGAGGCGAGGGATCTGGTATTGGGGGAGGTTGTCATGTATTTCCTATTATAAGCATATATTTTTGGCCATCTGTGTTCATAATGTATTAACTTTGAGTTTTTATATGTTAACTTTCTGTTTCAATGTATTGGAGTTGTGTTTTGAAATATTGATTCCTAAAATCAACTTCTGTGATTAGCATTGGTTTAGACTGAAGTTTTTTCAGCTACATTCCAATGAGCCTTTTGTTCTAAACTTCCCAAATGAACTTTCACCGTATCCAAGGAAACAGCCAAATGGCTAGGCCATAAAAAGAGGCCCCTCTAGCTAGCCTAGCCCTCCCTCTGGTCAGCCTAGGTTTTCTCAGACTAGGTGTCTGGAATCTTATATATGACCTGTCTAAATGACAGATAGTACTATTCATAAGATATCTCCAAGACTGAGAGGAGTATTTTGTTAGTTTTTTCTAGCTAACATATCTATTTAATTAATGGATGATATAACCTTAGGATCTGGTTATTCTCTCTATAATCTGACAATTATCTCTGATAAAAATACAAGGCTTCAGTAAAACTTTGAAGGAAAATTAATCCTTCTTTGCTTGTTCAGAATTAAGAGAACCAATTAGAATCGAGTGTAGCTGATGTCATCATGACACTGCTCAGGTAAGGTGAGCCTGGCAGGCAAACTGCTTTTAAAGAGAGAGACAGCCTGACTTTCTTTAGACTGAAATCCCAAATACCATTGGATTTCTTTCTCATTACCATCTTTTTGGCAGACAAAGGGAAGTTCTGGAAAAAACTTGTAATGTATGATTCTTGATATCTTTGAGCCAATGAATTGTGCATATATTAGGCTTTTAGAAGCTTTTTCTTAAAATAGAAATGTTTTAAGATCATGTAAATCTGATTGGCTATCAATACCATTCTATGTAAGCTACTGATATTCTCTATTTATATTTAAGTAAACTATGCATATATTTTTATATCCTAAAAGTCTCATGTCTCTTTATTCATAAATGTATTGTCATTTTACAATACTTTCTTTGCTAGTCGGATCTCAAAGTAAAGTGTAGACTCATATTATACAATTTGGACAAAGTGCAGCCTAATCTAGTATGATTAGTTCAGCTAAGGCAACAAAGCTCACTTTTCCTTTGTAATTTATGGGATCTCGCAAGACGTGACAAGGTGTCAGCGGTGCCCTTGTCATGGTCAAATCATTATCTCCTCCAGGCCAGTCTCCTGGCACATGTCAGCCCCTGGAAAGGTGCTGAACCAGATCAGTTGGTTCACCACCAGAGACTTATGGAACCAGAAAGGTTCCAGAATGCTTTTAGGGAAATACCTCCCAGTCTTGAAGGTCATTCACTCGATGACCTCGTAGTCCTGTGGAATGTCATGCTGACTGAGGCCATTGATCAAACAGCTCCTAGGCGTCCACTTCCCGAATGCCAATGATGCAGGTCTCCCTGGTTTATGGAGGACCTGCAATGGATGAAGCAGGAGGGATGGTGGTTGGAGCAATGGTGGCGTTGCACTTGAGCTGAAGCCGACTGATTGTGGCACAGAGTTGGTTTAAAAACCTATGCGGTGACTGTGCAAACAGCAAAATAGATATTCTTTGCTGCCCTCATAGCATCCTCAAAGTCGTGTCCAGCTGAGCTTTTCCAGGTGGTGCAGTTACTAATAATACATTTTATTTGTATTAACCATCAGGTTATAACAAAATTGACAAATATAAAAAATACAAAACAGTTATCCACGTAAAATAAAATAAAACTAAAACATAAATTCGCAAAAAAACTACACAGAATATATGCATCTCCCAATTCCCATAAAATCACATATTCTTCCATCTAACAGCCATAAACTATTTTTAATTATATTCCAAGTACGTCCAGTGTGTCAATTTGGCTACCTCTTATTGCAATAGCATGCAGACAAAATCTTGCAACACTTATAGCCTGAGGTGAATCCCTAACATTCAATAATTGCCTAAGTCTCTCCTTATAAGACAAGTCCTGAAAAGTAAGCAAAAGTGGACCCAGATATCTCTCCCTAATATCATTATAGCTGGGGCACTGAAAGAGAACATGGATTAGGTCTTCAATCAAGTACCAATCACACAACGGACAAATTCTATCATTCTTTTCAGTGTGCGTATGACATCCTGCAGTCACGGCAGAAGGAAAAACCTAACAACGATATAGGGTAAAGGCACGCCTTAGATGAAAATTTCTCCATTGTGTAAGATAGCTACCATCCAAAGATTTCATTCTAAAGTCAAGATAGTCTGGGGCCACTTCTTGAGTTCTCAAATCTGCTTCATTAGTCTGAAGATCCTGATCTATAATTCTTCTTTTAATAAGCTTTGACGCATGCTTTAAATCCATCTGCTTAAAGCAAATTCTAGAAAATCCAAGCTTGGACATCTCAAATTCTATAGAGGATGACCACACATTCGTTATATCCTCCTGTTGGATAAGTTGTACCATCAGTGCAGATTCTTGAGAGAACAAGGTTACTTTGAGCCAATACTTCATTATTAGGATTAATACCCTAACTCTCACAGATATTACCTGTGCTTCAGCTCTGAGAATAGCTTGCGGCGTGCCTATAGGTAATCCAAGAATTGCCCTAATGAAACCGTTCTGACACGGTTCCATTTTATTCAAAAAATCAACACCCCAAATAGGTATTGCATAACACAGTTGATTGATGACTTTGGCTGCAAAGAGTTTTAATGCCGGCCCCACCAATTTGCCTCCTAGACTATAATAGAAATTTTTAAGGGCAACTGTTGTTTTACTTGTTACACCCTTAACATATTCAAAGTGCTTCCTCCATTTACCTGAGGATGAGAATACCACACCTAGGTATTAAACTCTTTTACCTGTTCAATCTTCACTCCATCGATTGACCAATGAGAAAGTCTATTTCCCCCGGCTTTTAGTTACTACCAGCACCTTGGTTTTTTCATAGTTAATCGAGAGCGTTTCCTGTTTACAATACTCTCCAAATTTCTGAAGACTTCTCTTTAGGCCAGTCTTGGATTGTGAGATTAGGATTGTGTCATCTGCATATAGCAGTATGTGCACCTTCCGACTACCAATCTTAGGTGGATGAAACTTATCCTCCTTCAAATAAGATACCACATTATTCAAATAGATATTGAAAAGTGAGGGAGCCAGTATACAGCCCTGTCTGACACCCCTCACTACTGGAACTGTGCCTGTTAGAGGGTGGGACCTTGAATATCTCACTCGGAGGGTATTGTTTGAGTGTAGCTTAATCAATAAGAACAAAAGATGAGGGTCCAGAGTGGTTAAACTCAACCTGTGCCACAGCCTACTCCTGTCCACCGTGTCAAAGGCTGCACAAAGATCAACAAAACACATAAACAGCTTGGATTTGTTATAAAGTCAAATCTGCTTGTTAATTATATAAGACAATAAATAATTAAATAATAATAAAATAATATATCTGATCCACAGTTGATGAGCCCTTATGGAACCCAGCTTGTTCTGGTTCTAGAAAGGACTCTTGATCTAGCCATTTCTGTAGTTTATGCAGAAGAAACTTTGCGTATAATTTGCCTATTATATTAAACAGGCTTATCAGCCTATAGTTACTAGGTAGCTGCACATCACCTTTTTTATAAATAGGAATGATTATACTAGTTAACCATTGTTTGGGAATATGACCGGTTGTATTAATACTTGTGAAGAGAGAAGCTAGAAGATTCGACCACCAAGTGTCCTGACTTTTGAAGAGCTCAGCAGGTAAGTAATCATCACCAGGTGACTACCCTGTTTTTAACTGGAGAATTAACTCTCTAACAACGTTGGCAGTAACAGGTTCCCAGTGTTGAAATCTATCCGCTGAGTCCATTTCCACATTAATAGGCAAAACCATTCTCCCGTCAAAATGTTCAATAAAATAATTTCCCCAGATTTGGGGAGAGACATAAGGTAAGGAAGAAGTTATTTTGCTGGTTCCCATAGAATGCAACATCCTCCAAAAGGATTTTGAATCCGTGGCATTTGCTGCATTCAAAAGAGAAGTCCATTGTTTTAAGTGGAACTCATGTTTTTTCCTTATAAGGAGACGCCTATATTGAGTTCTCCTGGATATAAATATTAACCTATTTGTTTTAGAGGGATTATAGTTCAGGTGTCCGGTGATCTTCCTAAGATCATGTCTTAATTCCCTACATTGTATATCAAACCAAGAAGGATTTGTTGGCAACTGATTGGGTGGCATCCTCATTGTTGTTAATAGAGGTTGCAAACAGTGTAGAAGTTTTCCATTGCAATCAACCTCCGCTCCTGATAGGGAAAGAATTTTGTCCACCAGTTAACAGACACAGTCTTGTTTTATAAAGGAGGCAAAGGCCATTTCCAGCGAAGCTGACCATTGTATACGTCTCAGGACCTTAACCTTGCCTTCCTGGGCAGTCTCCTGAAGCCCGCCCTGCTGCTTTTGTCTTCCACTTACATATTCCCTTATGGTCAACGTCAAAGGAAAATGATTAGTTATAAAGACTGGGATAATTCTAAAGTCCAAGATGAAGGATGCAAAGGTATCTGAGACCAAAAAATAGTCCATTATGCTAGATCCCAGGGCCGAATGGTATGTATAGTGACCCTCCAAGTCACCATCTGCTTGCCCATTCATTATCAGTAGATCTAAATCCTGAACTAGCTTCATCAATAAGGGAGCCCTTCACCAGTAGGGAAGTCAATAGGGCCAATCTCTTTGAATGGGATTTCTGATTTATCAATCCCGCCATTAAAAACCTTTTCGGAGGATAGGGATCCGACTGAGGTTTGTGGTTCCAAATTAGGCTCTGACTTCACCATTATGCACACTCGTATCTGTGTTGGTCCAGGGTTGGCGGGAAAGGGGACCCCCCATGTTGGAGATTCTCTGATTTTGATCCCTTCAAGTGCACCATTTGGGACCTCTGGTCCCCAGGGCCCCTTTTTGACCCATCATGGGTTGTCTATGTCCCAGGACGAAGGCAGGGGTCGGCCCCCTTTGGGCCTACTGGAGGATCCTCCGACAATGGAGGCCCCAAAGAATCCAGTATGACTGGGTGGGTGCGCTCCTGCAGCGTCAACCATTGTAAGTTGGAATGTGGGTGGATGGTCAACTCATAATGCAGATCCTTCTTTTCAAATCTTTCTGAAATCGTTTGATGTTGTTTTAATTCAAGAGACCTGGATGACTAAGGAGGTAATTTGCTCTGGGTTCCAGGCTGTTAGTGTCCCAGCTTTTTCTTCCTTCTCTAAAGGGAGGTCTAGCGGAGGTTTGGCTTTTTTGGTGTCCAATATTGCTAATATTAAAATCCATTTGATAAATAAGTATAAATCTTACTTTGCCATTTGTCATTGCTTGCTCCCTTCTGGTCTCGAACTGCTTCTGGCAAATGTTTATATCCCACCTAGCAGTTCATTGTACTACCAGGACGAGATCTGGTATATGATTAAGACACTTTCATGGGATGCCCGGGGGAGATTTCCCAATGCCTGCCTTATTATGGGGGGGGATTTTAACACCCGCCTGGGAGCCCCGCAGGTGAATCTGTTGGATACCTCGCAGGAGGGGTGTTTACCTCCCTATATTAGTGGCATTCGTAGTACATCAGATAGGGTGGTCAGCGTAAGGGCCCCTTTGTTAACTAGGCTCTTGGATGACACAGAACTTGTAGTCTTAAATGGGATGGCACCAGGGGATGAGGAAGGTAATTTTACCTACCATTCCCCTTTGGGTTCTAGCATCATAGATTATTTTGCCATACAGGCTGACCATTTACAGATTGTTAGAAAATTACAGGTTTTGCCTATGTTTATGGCTGACCATTTTCCTTTGTGTCTTTCCATCTATGATGCCGGTAGGGAGAATCTTTTGCAGCAAGTTTCGACAGGTAGGGAAATGAGCGAAAATACTGTGGCTATTCCATTTCGGCTAAGATCTAAGCAAGAGCTGACTGAAATGTTCCCTCCTTTTATACAGGAAGAGAAGGTTGTTAGACTGGTCACCGAAATAAGTAACAATCAGGTAGAGCCTCTTGCCAATTTTGATACTTTAATTGAGATGACTGTAATGTCTCTTAGTGTACCAAACTCTTTACAATCAAACCTTCCCAAATCCAGGGGATGGTTTGATAGGGACTGCCGCAATTTAAGAACTATCTTGAGGCAGTTGGCTCGAAGGGTGGCTAGTCTTCCATCCTATGCCAACCGGGTTCAATTGTCGTCATTGCGAAGGGAGTATAGAGGTTTACTCTCGCGGAAGAAAGCTGAATTTTGCAGAGCAAATTGGTTGGCACTTAGTGAGGCTGCCCAGGGAAAGGATTCGGGGAAGTTCTGGGCTCTTATTAGGCAAAATTTTCATGAACCTGGGAGAAATTCTTTGCCCCTTATATCCCCTGGGTTATGGCTGAGCTATTTTGCAGACCTATTTGCTAAATCCTATTTGGATTCTAACCCCTTTAATTCTAGCAGTCTTTCTTTGGCCGATCTTCCTCATTGGCAACCGGTTCAACCAGCAGAGATTGAGAATTTAATATCTACATTAAAGTCAGGGAAAGCCCCTGGATGCGACTATGTCACTACAGATCTTCTTAAGGTAAATCCCACTTGGTGGGCCTCAGTTCTGGCCCCCTTTTTTTCGCATCTTGATGCAACAGGTAGTTTTCCAAAAAAATGGCTTAACAGCCTGGTGGTGCCCATCTATAAAAAAGGAGACACGTCCCTTCCTAATAACTATAGGCCGATAAGTCTCCTTAGTGTACTTGGAAAACTCTATGCTAAACATCTTTTAATAAAACTTCAGCTTTGGGCAAAGGATAATGAAATAATTCTCCCAGAGCAGGCTGGGTTTCAGGAAGGTCAGTCAACTCTTGAGCATGTGTTTATTTTGCACCAGCTGATTATTAAATATGTTAAATCCAATCAAGGCTCACGACTATACCTGTGCTTTGTAGATTTGAAATCTGCCTTTGATACGGTAGACAGAGATCGTTTGTGGCATAAACTAAGTGAGACGACTATTGATAGACGTCTGTTATTTCTTATGACCAAGCTATATGCCAATAACACCATGCAGATTCGCCTTTCCCGGAATTCCTTGCTCACTCCAGAAATTGGAGTTTCGCGTGGAGTTAGACAAGGATGCATATTGGCCCCTTTCTTATTTAATTTTTTTCTTAACGATGTGGTTCCTCACATGGCTAAAGTGGACACGCATCCGCCTAATCTTGCAAATCGCAAGATATCTATTTTACTCTATGCGGATGATACGGTTCTGATATCTCAGACACCGATTGGCCTTAAAAGGAGTATGCAGCAATTCATGGGTTATTGCCAGAAGGAGAATTTAACGATTAACTTCTCTAAAACCAAAGTCATGACCGTGGGCAGTAGGAAAGTGGTCCATCGCTGGCGTATGGGCAGTCATTTAATTGAACAGGTCCCTGAGTATAGGTACCTGGGTGTGTTATTCTCAGCTTCAAGGAGTTGGCGGTCCCATTTTGATTCAGCTCTTAGTTTAGCAAAAAAAACTTCCTGTGCTATCCAGGGCTATTTTTTCTCACATGGAGGCCGTCAAGTTAAACCAGCTATACGTCTGTTCAAAGCCAAGGCAGTGAGCCAACTATTATATGCATTCCCAGTTTGGGGCTTAGCGTTTCTAAACATGATAGATACCCTCCAGAACTGTTTTCTTCGAGCAATCTTAAAGGTGCCTAGAGGTACATCTCAGGTTTTGTTGAGAGCTGAGACTGCTTCTCCACCTTTGAGGTCCCAGGCCCTTTTCTCATGTGTTAAGTTCTGGATGAAAATTTTTGTATTTCCCTCCAAATCCAACTCTCTTATTAACATGGTGGCAAAGGCCTCAGAAACCAATTCCTGGCGTGTGTTAGTCGAAAGAGAAGTTGGGAACTTAGGTTTCTCAAGTTCTTTTCTTCGCTCCTTTAATTATAAGGGAGCCTTGGTAATGATCAAGCAGAGGATTGGCGATCAAGAAAGGCAAACTGAGATTGCAGCCCTGGCCAATCAGAGAGTGGCGCCCCTTTATGCTAACATCAACCCATGTTTGAGAGAACCCAGGTATCTTTCGCTATGGTCCGACTGGCGTAGAATGCATGCACTGCTGCTGTTTCGGCTGAATTCATTTCCATCGGCAAATCTTAGTGGCAGATATGTGGGCAGACCAAGAGAACTTAGAAAATGTCCAAACTGCCCTTTGGGGCAAGTAGAAGATCTGGCCCATGTGATTCTGGTTTGCCCAATTTATGCAGATTTGAGAAGGAGGTTCCTTGCCCGGCTGCCTCTCTATCAATCTCAGGCAAAACAGGATCTAATACTGATTTGGCTACTTAGCTCTGAGGACCCATATGTTACCAGATCCATGGCTTCCTTTTGTGCGGGGGTTCTGGATGTCAAATGGAATCAATTTTTAATGTAAGGTAATTTTGAAAATAATTTTGACTTGTACTTATGATTTTAAGTGCCCTTTATCTGCCTTATGGCTGAACTAGGCTATTATCAGTTATGTCTTTATCAAGGCTACTATTTATATTGTATTGTTTTTTGAAATGACCTTCGGGTCTCTCAATAAAGTTATTACTCACTTACTCACCCTAAGGGAGCCCTTCCACATTTCATCTATTACCAATAATGAGATCCAAAAGAGCTCCGCCATCTGAGGGCCCAAAGCTCTGATTAGCCTCACCTAATCTAATATTGAAGTCTCCTCCAATTATCAACTCAGTTCCTGGATGGAGCATAAGTAACCTTCGCAACCTACACGTAATATTTGTCCAAATGTCCCGAGAGTAATAAGGTGATGATGCTGGGTGTATATATACATTCACCAACAATAACTTTAATCCACTAGGTAAATTACAAAGCCACGTGTCACGGAGAAACATAGGGTCACACACGTGTAACACGGGACTACATGTAGACTACAAGTCTGGTAAATATGTAATGCCAAAGGGTCCACATGTATGTAAGGTTACAGTTGAGAGCTGTAGAACTCAAATTAGGGATCTGACACGTCACCAGGCTACAGGAAATGCAAAGAGATAACAAAATGGGTATTGAGGTCTCTCACCAGACAGCCCTGCTGAGATGTAAATTGACTTCCATGTTTGCCTGGGTTGCCTACGTGACCGGACCCACGATTCCCCAAAGGTGAGAACAGAGACAAAGAAGGGGAAAACTATTTAAATGAGCCAGTAAGTCACCTAGGAGAGCTCTTCCCTCCTACAGCCATCTTGAGAACTGATCTACATGTGAAAGCCTGCTAGGCAGCAGTTAGGCTGCAGAAACATGAGCAGAGAGACATGATTTTGCTTTCTACCAACTAAGAAACCAGTGCCCCATCATTCTACCTTTATGACTGAGAAACCAGAACTTTGGGACCTTGGTAGGGTAAGATGCGTAATTTAGGAACTCAACCAGTATATGTTAGGAATGCGTTATATTTACGTTTGATTTCTAATAACCACTCTGTATCAACTATCTTGCTTATGTAATCAATAAACTTACTTCTTATCTTTATGAAGAAGTGTCTGTGTCTAACATTGGAACACAACTGAGCAACAAGCGCCCTCAAGCTCTTGTGAACCCAGAGAGTAAAGAGTCTGTGAACGGGAAGGATCAGGCCCTTGGGTGACAAAGGAGTTTCATTGTGACAGACTTGAATTAGCCAGAGAGAGAAACTAATTCAAGAGGGCTGTGCACAAGGGAAACTGAGTCACTCAAACCCAGTAAAGTGGGGGTGTGGACCCTCCAACCCGTCACAAAACAAAGTAGGCCAGATGTGCCTCTAAAGGTTTACATAGAGCTCCCAGTTCGCTAGAGATCAATAGTGCAACCCCGCCACTAGCTCTCCCTTTACGCTTCATAGACAAAGCCGGGATGCAAAATGTCTTGTAGCCCAAGCAATCAAATTCCTTATCCCCCCAAGTTTCTTGTAAGAAAACTATCTGGTAATCTGATATGACTTGTAAAAAATCCCTATCTTGCAATTTAGATCTTATACCCGCAATGTTCCAGGAGAGCAGCTTTATCCAATCTAGCTGACTAATATGGCGTCAGTTTTTATCACCTGGTACCGTAGCCTGTAAGCACTGTCTATGTTCTTGTCCCTTCTGTCTGTCCCTAAACAAATATATGCCAGGGAGTAAATTAGATTGTGTGCCTGTTTGATGATCTTGGTCCTTTTGTGTGCAGTTAAGATCCATCAATGAAGATGTTTTAGATTTACTAGAGATAGTTGTCCTATCTTCACCTGGCTGGGGGGCTGCCCGAGAGGATATACGAGCCTTTCCATGTGCACCCGATGGCAAATTGCTCCCTGAGTCTAAACCATGCTGGGTCCCTGCTTCAGATGCCATTAAGGAGGATTGTGAAAGTATCGAGTTCCTCACATTTAAGCCCCCCACCCTCGGGGTCCTTGTGAACAGGGATATGGCTATCAGCCATTCTTACTTTCTCTAGCCGGGCTCAAAACATGCCCAATCTATCCAGAATATCATCATACTTAACCTTATGGTCTTTTATATGTATTCTTTGGGTAGAAGGAGAAGACTTCTGGAGAGTCTCACTTTTCTCTTGAATTTCCATTTTTTTGGGGCGATTTCTCGCTTCTTATAAAGATCAGTTTTTCCTCATTTATTGAACAGGATAAATCTACATGTTGACTTATTGCCACTTTGTGACATTTCTTTTGAGTGTAACTCATCCAAGGACAACTGTATTCCAACTGTTTCGATATCTATTAAATCTGGATATAATATGTTTGAAACAAAAACACCGTTACTGTTTAAGAAGGTTTCCTTATGGAAAAATTTTGTTACCAAGTTCTTATAATTAAATGTAATAACTAACATCCAACGCTTCTTAACATTATATGCATGGTCAATTGATACTATATCTTTCCTATTTACTGTTGTTTCCAAAAGTATCTGCAAATGTTCTGCCACATCTAATGGCATATTCCAGAAAGGCAACATACCGGAAGACAGTGGCAGAATAATAAATAATACTTTAACAGTTGAATGACAGTACTGTCTTTGGTTAGCAGATAATAATGATCCAGTAAGTACAGGTTCTGCTGTGATTGTTTTATGATTACATTGCAGAGGGGGAAAATGCTTAACCATTTTCACAGTACCTGAAGGAAAAGACTGCAGAACCCCTAGGTCTGCTTTAGGATGATTTAACTGACCTGGCCCAGCTTTAAGACACTCGATCTTTTGTCAATAAGATGCAGCTGGGAGAACAAACAACACAAAGTAAAAGACGTTTGAGTTGCAAATTCTGCTAAAAGAGTTGTACATCTAATATCCTTTACACTTTCCTTAGGGGCAGCTTCTATCTGGGCAATCTGATTGCCAGGACGATAGTCTCCAAGAGGCTGACTATGTAGATCGTATGCTGCCTCTCTGCTATTTGAGGTACAAGAGTTCATTAGTGCAGAGAAGTGATTGGATAGAGGTAAATCATCCTGGAAAATCACACCTGTCTGATTCTGAGGGACAGAAAGGAAAGTGTCTATCTTTCTTTGTTTGGAAATCTTCCCCGGGGAGGCTGAGAGCGGAGCCACCTTTTTATGAGAGCGTTTATGGTTTGGAATCCTTGGCAACCCAAAGTCAAAAAGGGGGGCCCTTAGTATCCTTAACCTCAAGATAGGGAAACCCCACAATCTTCTCCAGTCAAAGTCTAAAAAACCTCTCCACAACACACCCAACAGAGTTAATATATAAGAAGAGGAGAAGGTCAGAAGAAGTCTATATGGCCAGAGGTGTGCTTTGCCAAGGATAAAGACAGCAGGACAGCCTCTTATATAATTTTACCAGCCACAAGTCATCTTGGTCTCACCACTGCCAGAACTGGTCCAGAAGATTTGCTCCCTTGAATGGCAAGCTTTGTTGAAGGCAGAGTTCTGGGCCCACACTCCTGGTCACTCCGAAGGGCACTCAAAAGGGCACGTGCCCTTTTGCTCATGGCCCTTCAGCGCGTGACCTAGGCATGCGCCTACGCGCAAGTCTCAAGCTCCACCCCCGGGCAGCCGCCGAACTCCACCCGGTCCCAGCTGACAGGTAAGTATGTTGCAAGCTCAGCACAGCGGACCTCTCAACAGGACAGCCCGCTCCACACACTGCCGTAGGCTCACCAGGGTCTTTTAATTCCCCTCAGGTCTCAAGCTCCACCCCCGGGCAGCCGCCGAACTCCACCCGATCCCAGCTGACAGGTAAGTACGTTGCAAGCTTGGCACAGTGGACCTCTCAACAGGACAACCCACTCCACACACCACCATAGGCTCACCGGGGTGGTGCAGTTCGTGGGCTGGTCAGTCCGGCCTCTCTCTGCCTGAACTGAATTCTTTAAGTGCTCGCTATGACATTTGTCATTTTTTTGTGGATAAAATCGCTCACATTAACCATGATTTCGATGCTGTGCTTATAGCAGTGGGGGAACCAAAACTAATGAAAGCCCTGCTTTGTTCAAGTTCATGGGATCCATTTCAGTGGGTGTTGCCTCTGATGCGGTGGATGTTCTTGGGTCAGTTAGAGCCACCTGTTGTAAATTAGATCCTTGCCCATCCTGGCTAATTAAAGCTTGCCATGAGACACTCTGATCATTGCTGACTGTCTCCCTTAGGGACCACCTCAAGGAGGTGGTGGTGCGGCCTCTGCTCAAGAAACCATCACTTGACATTGACTCCCCTGCCAGCTATCGACCAGTCTCTTAATTTCCCTTTTTAGGGAAGGCTATTGAATGGGTGGTGGCTCAGTAGCTTCAGGGGCATCTGGAGCAAATCAGGTTTCTTGATCTCTCACAGTTTAGCTTTTGCCCTGGGTTTGGCATGGAGATTGCGCTTGTGGATTTGGTCGACAACCTGTGCTGTGAGTTGGATTGGGGCAGATTATCTCTTTTGATTCTGGTAGATTATTATTATTATTATTATTAACAAACATTTATATAGAGCCAGCAGTGTACCTGGCACTTTACAAAGTAATAAAATAGACACGGTCCCTGCCCCTAGGGCTTACAATCTGAGAGACAGGAGCTGGGGGAGAGACTTAGGAAGGGGAACAGAGGGAGAGACAAGGGGTCTAACATTCATGAAGATGCGAGGTCTCAAGTGCACGTACTTGGCTTGGTTACGATGAGAATGACAGCAGGCAGGTCCATGTTGCAAGGATAAGGGTAAACCGATCGTAGGTATAGGAATAGTGGCTCAGCAGGATAAAGAGTCAGACAGAGCAGAGCGAAAGAGGTGAGTTTTAAGGAGAGATTTGAAGGTATGAAGGGAGGGGGCAAGGCGGATGTGGACAGGGAGGGAGTTCCAGGCATGGGGGGCAGCAAGTGAGAAGGGACGAAGGCGCTTAGGGGAGCAGGGAAGGCGTGGAAGGGTGAGAGAAGGGACAGAGGAGGAGCGAAGTGCACGGGCTGGAGTATGGAGGGCGATAAGTGCAGAGAGGTAGGGGGGAGCAAGGTTGTGAAGAGCTTTATAGGTGAAGACTAGGAGCTTGTGCAGGATTCGTTCAGGAAGGGGAAGCCAGTGAAGCGAAGAGAGGAGGGGCTGCACATGGTCGAAGCGACTGGCGAGGTAGATGACCCTGGCAGCAGAGTTTTGGACAGAGATGAGGGGAGAAAGGTGAGACCGGGGAAGGCCAGTGAGAAGGAGGTTACAGTAATCGAGGCGAGAGATGACCAGAGCATGAACAAGAGTTTTGGCAGACGAGACAGAGAGAAAAGGGCGAATCTTAGCAATGTTATGGAGGGAGAAGCGACAGGATTTAGCAACAGAGTCAATGTAGGGTTTAAAAGAAAGGGCTGAGTCAAAGATGAAGCCTAGGCTACGGGCTTGGGGGACAGGCAGGATGGTGACTCCATCAATAGTTATTGACAGTGAGGAAGGAGAGGAAGGATGAGGGGGGAAGATAAGGAGTTCAGTTTTAGCCATGTTGAGTTTGAGTTGACGTTGAGACATCCAGGTAGAGATGTCAGAGAGACAGTTGATGAGACGAGCTTGAACAGAGGGAGAGAGAGAGGGAGTAGAGAGATAGAGTTGAGTGTCATCAGCATAGAGGTGGTATTGGAAGCCATGGGAGGCAATGAGTTTGCCTAAGGATGAGGTATAGATCGAGAAGAGGAGAGGGCCAAGAACAGAGCCTTGAGGAACACCAACTGAGAGGGGGAAGGAGGAGGAGGCGGAGTTGGAGAGAGACACATTAAAGGAGCGGTCAGAGAGGTAGGAGGAGAACCAGTTATGGACAGAGCCACAAAAGCCAAGGGAGTGAAGGGAATCCAGCAAGAGTGAGTGGTCAACAGTATCGAAGGCAGCAGAGAGATCAAGGAGGACAAGAATGGAATAGAGACGTTTAGATTTAGCCACCAGAAGATCGTTGGTGATCTTAGCGAGAGCAGTTTCAGTAGAATGAAGGGGGCGGAAGCCAGATTGGAGGGGGTCAAGGGAGGAGTTGGAGGATAGGAAGTCAAGGCAGCGGGAGTAGACAACACGTTCAAGCAGCTTGGAAGCAAAAGGAAGGAGTGAGACAGGACGATAGCTAGAAGGGTCAGAGGGGTCAAGAGTGGACTTTTTGAGAATAGGAGAGACTGTGGCATGTTTGAAGGCAGAAGGGAAAGAGCCAGTAGAGAGGGAGAGGTTGATGATGTGCAGGAAGGAAGGGGCGACAGTGGGAGTAATGGAGGTGAGGAGGCGGGAAGGAATGGGATCAAGGGGGCAAGTGGAAGGGTTGGAGGAGGAGAGCAGAGAGGAGATTTCCTTAAGGGAGGCAGGGGAGAAGGAGGACATGAGAGAAGGAGGGGGAGGAGGGAGAGGGGTGGGAGTGGGAAGAGAGGAGTGGGAAGCGATGTCGAGGCGGATCTTGTCTATCTTGGAGGTGAAGAAGGAGGCAAGATCCTGAGCAGAAAGGGAAGAAGGAGGGGGAGGACAGGGAGGCTTGAGGAGGGAGTCAAAGGTAGAGAACAGGCGGCGAGGGTCCCGAGAACAGGACTCAATGCGGGAGGCATAGTAGTGTTGTCTAGCAAGGGAGATAGCAGAAGTAAGGGTGGAGAGACAGAATTTGAAGTGAAGGAAGTCAGCGTGAGAATGGGATTTGCGCCAGAGTCGTTCAGCAGCACGAGTGCAAGAACGGAGGTGGCGGATACTAGGGGTGAGCCAAGGACGGGGGTTGTGGGAGAAGGCAGGGCGGGAAGAGAGAGGGGCATGGGAGTCAAGTGTGGAGGAGAGAGAGGCGTTGAGAGCAGAGACAGCGGAGTCAGGGGAGGAGGAAGAGAAGACTGTAGGAAGAAGGGGAGAGAGAGAGGAGGCAAAGTCCAGGGGATCAATAGCTTGAAGGTCACGGAAGGGGCGTAGAGAAGGGGAAGAGGAGGGGGGACAGTGGGAAATGTTGAAAGAGGCAAGGAAGTGGTCTGATATAGGATGAGGATCGAAGGAGAGATCAGCGACAGAGCAGTTTCTAGAGAGGACAAGATCAAGAGAATGGCCATTAGTATGGGTGGGGGAGTTGGTCCAAAGGTGGAGGTTGAAGGAGGAGGCTAGGGAGAGGAAGCGAGAGACTGAGGGCTGAGATGGGTCATCAACATGAATGTTGAAGTCACCAAGGATGAGAGTGGGGATATCAACAGAGAGGAAGAAAGTGAGCCAGGACTCAAAGTCAGAAAGAAAGGAAGAGAGAGGACCAGGGGGACGGTAGATGACAGCAACACGTAGATGGAGGGGGGAGTAGAGGCGCACGGAGTGAGCCTCAAAGGTATGGAAGGAGAGAGAGGGGGGAGGAGAAATTGGTTGGAACTGACAGGATTTAGCAAGAAGGAGGCCCACCCCACCACCCCGTCCTTCAGGGCGGGGTTGGTGAGAGAAGGAGAGACCCCCACAGGAGAGGGTAGCAGGCGTGACAGAGTCCGAGGGAGTGATCCAAGTTTCAGTAAGGGCAAGGAGCTGGAGGGAGCGAGAGAGGAAAAGATCATGGATATAGGGAGCTTTACTGATAGATGAGCGACAGTTCCAGAGGGAGCAGAAAAATGGTAGTTGATGAGGGGGGAGGCAAGGAATAGGGATAAGATTGGGAGAAGGGGAGCGTCGTGGTAGGCTAGAGACAGGAGGAATAGGGATAAGATTGGGAGAAGGGGAGCATCGAGGAAGGCTAGAGACAGGAGTGGAAGGGGAGCAATGAGAGAAAGTAGCCAAGGGAGCAAAGGATGTATGGGGGAGGTTAGAGAGTGGTGATCGGTTGGGGGGAGGAAGAAGCTGGGAGGAGAAAAGTAGAGGAAGAAAAAGATGGACAGGAAGAGGAGAAGGAGAGGAGGGAAAGAAAAGGCGAGAAAATAGGGCAGACATGTTAGTGAGTAAGATAGGAGGGGGAAGTACAGTAGAAAAGAAATGGAGAAAAGTACCTGTAAGGCGCGCGCCTTTAGGCGCGCGCTTTTCGGCCCGCTGGTCGGTGGAGCTTGGGGCGGCAGGAAGGCCAAGCCCCAGGAGAGTCGTGGTGTCCTCGAGCGATGACAGCCAAGGATGCTGGGAGCGTATGCAGATGAGCTGCAACCTCACCAGTGCTTGGTAGATCTGTCGGCAGCATTTGATACAGTTGACCATGAGATGTTGGTGGCTTGCCTGAGGGACCAAGCAGGGGTGGGTGGAATTGTTCTCAATTGGTTCCACTCTTTCGTGTCCAGAGGAACTCAGTGGGAGGTGCTTGGGAAGTGCTCATCATTTCCCTGGGACCTCACATGTGGAGTCCTGCAGGGTTCTATTCTGTCCCCCCCTCCTGTTCAATGTGTATATGCAACCTCTAGGTGAGGTTGTGAGAGGGTTCAACGTACAATGTCATCAGTACGCCAATGATACACAGCTTTACCTCTCTTTTTCAGCAGACCCAGACCCGGCAATCTCGGTGCTTATCTGGCAGCTATGGGGGATTTAATGAGGGCGAGTTGTCTGAAGCTGAATCCCGACAAGACGGAGGTGATGTTGGTGGGTAGGGCTGGGTGTGTGTGTGGCCCCTGTCATTGATGGGGTCTGCCCCCCCCAGACACACAGATCTGTAGTTTGGGGTGCTCCTTGACCCGCAGCGCCGCCTGGATTCTCAGGTGGAGGTGGTGGCAAGGAGCGCCTTTCACCAGTCACATCTGGTGCAATGGCTATGGCCATTTGTTTGAAACTCTGATCTGGCCACCATCATCCATGCCTTCATCATCTCTAGGTTAGACTACTGTAACGCACTCTACATGGGGCTACCCTTGGTGATGGTCCAGAAGCTGAAGCTGGTGCAGATGCAGCGGCCTGTTTCCTTACGGGGATGGGCCATCATGAGCATATTACACCAGTGCTCCGTTTTCCATGCTGGCTGCCTATTGTTTTCTGGGCCCAATTCAAGGTGTTGGTGCTGACCTATAAAGGTCTAAAAGGCCTAGACCCCACCTATTTGCGGGACCACCTTATGCCCTGAACTGTGGTACGGCCCCTGCAGTTGGCCAGGGATGCCCAACTTGAAGTCCCCCGGGTTTCCCAGGTGGCGACAATGGGGAGGGTGTTGTCAGTGGCTGCTCCTAAGCTGTGAAATAATCTCCATTGGAGGCCAGCCTATCCCTGGACCTCCCTTTTTTCCGATGACAGTGGAAGACCTGACTGTTCTGCCAGGCCTTTAGGGAAGGAGACGGGTGTGTGTGTCTCCATTATTATTTAATGTATATATGCAGCCCTTGGGGGAGGTCATGAGAGGGTTTGGGGTGCGATGTCACTAATATGCTGATGATACTCAGCTGTACCTCTCTTTTTCAGCTGACCCAGCCCCTGCTGTCTCGTTGCTTATCCCAGTGTCTGGAGGCCGTGGCGGAGTGGATGTGGCAGAGCAGACTGAAGCTCAACCCCGATAAGACGGAGGTGATGTTGGTGGGGAGAGCGAGGGAGGTAGATTGGGGGGGTTCGCCCTTCTATAGCTCAACAGGTCCGGATCTGCCACATCCACTCCGCCACGGCCTCCAGACACTGGGATAAGCAACGAGACAGCAGTGTCTGGGTCAGCTGAAAAAGAGAGGTACAGCTGAGTATCATCAGCATATTGGTGACATCGCACCCCAAACCCTCTCACGACCTCCCCCAAGGGCTGCATATATACATTAAATAATAATGGAGACAGAATGAAACCCTGCGGAATGCCACAGGATAAAGCACGGGGGCAAGATGTTTCAGTTCCCAACACTACCCGCTGGCTTCTCCCCGAGAGGAATGAGTGGAACCATTCAAGAACAGTTCTGTCCAGACCCCCCAGGTCACGCAGCCATCTCAACAGCAGCTCATGGTCCACGATGTCAAAAGCGGCCGAGAGATCTAGCAGGATAAGAAATGTTGAATGTCCTGCATCCATCTCCCGATGGAGATCATCGATCAAGGCCACCAACGCTGTCTCGGGGCCATAGCCGGGTCAGAACCCAGATTGAAAAGGGTATATAGATGCGCCTGGAGCTGGATCGCCACCGCCCGCTCAATAACCTTCCCTAAAAAGGGAAGGTTAGAGACAGGTCGGTAGCTGGCGAGTGCCTCTACATCCAACAATGGTTTCTTCAGTAGGGTATATACAGACAGTGTGGGCGTGGCCAGGCTTCCTTTCCTCAGCCTTAAAGGGTCAGTATCCTGCCCACTCGGTCACAGGTTTTCTAGCCTTTTTGTCTCACAGGCTGATCTCCAGATATAGGGCTGGCTCTGCCATGCCCCTATGTGTGCTCAGCCCTCTGGCTGGCCCACTCAGTCCCCTTCTTAAAGGGACAGCAGCCTAGCAGGACTGCTTCATCCTACAGTATATGTATCTCCTCTCTATATTATCTATATCTGTAATATATCTATCTATCCGTCTGTCTAATCTATATACCTAAACCTATATCTATTTTTATATATATACAGGGGGAGACAGACAGGGGAAGGTAAAAGATAAAATAAAATAAAATAAAGGGTATAAGGAAAGGTTGGGGAAGATTTTAGTGGAAGCACCAGAGTTCTGTAAACTCAACCTGACACAGCAAGAGCTAACACAGAACAAGAGTCAAACAGCCTGGCCCTGCAACACAAAGGGTTACAGTGCCCTCCCCAGAGCCCCCATTATTGGTTTTGGGAGGCAGGAGGCATTGAGCAATCACAGGGTGCCATGCAACAACCTGGGACCAGCTTGCGCTGCTCATTGGCCAGCAATTACATCCATCAGCTCCTTCCCATCTAATCACAGGCCCAGTTCAAGAGTTCAACACTGTTTCTGGCTCCAAGATGTCTGCTCCCTCCTCCTAGGGATGGGCGAACCTATTATGCTATCGCCATTAATGGACCTAGCATCCTCCCTCCAAGAACTTAGCCAATCCTTTTTAAACCCACTTGTGCTATTGGCCTTGACCACATCCTCTGGCAACAAATTCCACAAGTTAATTGTGCATTGCATGAAAAAAATACTTTATTTGTTTTGTTTTAAATCTAGCAGTTAGTTTCATGGAGTGTCCCCTATTCACAGTAATATTTGTGAGGGTAAACAACAACTCCCTATTTACTTGTTCCACACTAATCATGATTTTATAAACTTCTATCCTATCCCCTCTGTCATCTCTTCTCCATGCTGAAGAGTCCCAACCTATCAAGCCTCTCCTCATACAGAAGTTACTCCATATCCTTGATCATTTTTGTTGCCCTTCTCACTACCTTTTCCAGTTCCATAATGCTTTTTTGAGATGGGATAACTGAAATGGCACACAATATTCAAGGTTCGGTCACATCATAGATTTATATAGCGTCATTAGGATATTTTCAGTTTTATTCTCTATCCCCTTTCAAATAATTCCTCACATTCTGTTTTCCTTCTTGACCACCACTGCACACTGAGCTGAGGATTTCAATGAATTCTCCACAGTAACTCCAAGATCCTTTTCCTGAGTGGTAACCTCTAAGTTAGAACCCAGAATTGTTTACATATAGTTTGGATTATTTTTCCATATGTGCATCACTTTGCACTTGTCAACGATGAATTTCATCTGTCCTTTAGTTGCCCTATCTCCGAGTCTTGAAAGACCCTCCTGTAATCCCTCACAGTCCACCAAGTTAATACCTGTCTTGAATAATTTGTGATTATCTGATCTGATCACTTCACTCTTTACTCTCTTTTCCAGATTGACAATAAATATAATAAATAACACGAGTCCCAGTACAGACTCCTGGAGCACATCACTATTTATTCACTTCCCCCCATTGTGAAAACTGACCATTTAGCTCTTCCCTTTGTTTTGTATTCTTTAGCCAGCTTCCTTGTCTTTTCTACCTCAGGGGCAGTGGGCCCTCCAGGGTAGCAGGGGAAATGCCCCTCCTGGCATCCCAGGGCTTCCCCTGCTGGCGGCAGGTTCCCTAGCAGCTTTTAAAAAAAACAAAAATGAAAAACCGGCCGAGGTCGGCATCGCGCTGAATGTGCGGAACCACCTTGAAGAACCTTGTTTAGCAAGGCAGAAACCTTCTGAAGGTTTCTGCCTTGCTAAACAAGGTTCTTTAAGGTGACTCCTCACATTCTCACCAGCTGTAGGCGCACATGTGCACAAAGCTGGTGACTCAAGTCACCCCACCTCCCTTCAGGGTCAAAAGGGAACTGTTCTCCCTTTATGCAGAGTGGGCGGCTAGAAGAGTCGTCCATTCTGCATAAACGGGGCACTCTTGCATTGCAGGGGTCGCCAGAGGGAAAGTTCATACAGGGGCACCCAATAGAGGCACCCCCTGTATGAACTAAGAGCTGTGCGTGCGTCAGCAGCTCCCAGCCCCCTGCACACGCAGATCTTTAGCCTCCCTGATTCCGTCCCTTCCTCCCTCCCAGAGGGAGGAAGGGACTCGGGGAGGTGAAGAGCTGCCTGTGTGTTCCCTGGAGAAGCGGCGGAGAGTAGTCGGTGGTCCCAGGGTGATGGTGAGTAATTAAATTGAGGGGCCCAGGGTGGGGGGAATGGGGGGGAATTGGGGTGAGTATGGGCACATGGGGGAGGGG
>QEPC01000280.1:156202-174268 GCA_003113815.1 Sphenodon punctatus | reverse complement strand
TGGGAGCCAGGGCTCCTGGGTTCCCTGGGAGGGGAGTGGGGGGCTAGTTGGTTAGAGCAGGGGGTGCTGGGAGCCAGAGCTCGTGAGTTCTCGGGGAGGGGAGTGGGGACTGTGTGTGGTAAAATTGAGGTTTGGAAATCCTGAGAGAGATGTCACTGCAGCGCAAGTCATGCGATATCAGTTGTGTTCAAAATGCTGGAAATGGGATGTGTGTGGTAAAATTGGACCCAGGCTGTGACTGGGGTGCTTTACAAGGAAATTTATAAACCCAAAACACAGGGACCCATTCTTCAAGAATGGGTCCCTGTGTTTTGGGTTTATAAATTATTTATTTTAAGCTTGATGTGCATGTAGAGTGTGTTTTGTTCCATCTGATGTTAACCCTGAGAACTTCTTGCTGCTGTGTTTTGCCAGTGTTTTGCCACTGTTTCCCTGTGTTTGGGGTTTATAAATTATTTATTTTAAGCTTTGATGTGCATGTAGACTGTGTTTTCTTCCATCCGATGTTAACCCTGGGAACTCCTTGCTGCTGGGTTATGCCATACCACTGGCCTACCATCCCCCTGGCTCCACCTACCATCCCTCTGGCTCCGCCCCTAGGCCCGCCGGCCTTACTGCCCTAGTGCCCCTCCAACATCAAAACCTACCAGCTGCCCCTGTTCGACCCTTTGTTTCCTATTCTTTATCTCCATGAGAGAACACTGTCTCCTATTCTGTGACTTTGTTTCCCCAAGATCAGGCCGACCTTAGGCATGTGCAACATGTGCGATCACACATGGCCCCATGCCAGTTGGGGGTGGGTGACAACCCCCATTTCTTCCTAGCTGTGGCAGGGAAGCTGATGGCACTTTTGGCAGCAGGGGGTGGCAGCAGAAACAGGGGAGGGGGATGGAACTACTTCCCCCACTCCTCCTTTCTTTTGGCATCATGACCCGATGCTGCAGTGCTGCTGCTGCAGCCACTGCAGTTTAGAAGGTGCCTTCCCTACACTCCCAAGTCCTGTGTGTACACTGGAGGCTGGCTGCCTGGCATGCTTGGAAATGTAGCATGCCAGGCTAGGAAGCTGGCTTTCTAGTTTCAGTTTCCTAGTTTGGTGTGCTGGGAATACATTTCCAAGATTAAAAATTACAATGTATCTAATTATCAGTGTTTAACATATGAAAATATATTCAATCATGCATATGTATATAAATACTTATCATTTTCAAATCAAAGTCAATTAAGCCATGACCCTTTCTATACCAAGTAGTCCAATGAAAACAAAATTCAATATTTATTTATGTATTTATTTGTTTATTTTATTTGAATTTCTACCATTCCCTAAAGGCTCAGGGTGGTTTACATCATAAAAACACAAAATAAAATAAAAATATGATAAAACTCACTAAAAACCAACAAAAACAACCACCTTTTAAAACCTACCCTCATCCATAAGCCCACCAATCCTAACCCTGCCTGCCAAATGCTTTGCCAAAAAGAAAAGTTTGACACCACCTCCGAAATATACTCGTGCTCGAGCTCTGATGGACCTCCAGGGGAAGGGAGTTCCATAATATTGGGGCAGCTACTGAGAATGCCTTTTTGTGGGCCCTTGTCATCTGGACAAGATCGGCAGGTGGTATCTGCAAGAGAACACTTCCAGCAGGGGCCTCAGTCGAGCATTGTAGGAAAGGTGGTCTTTCAGATATGTGTCCCAGGCCTTTTAGGGCTTTAAGGGTCAAAAAAACAAGTACCTTGAGTTATGCACAGAAAGTGATAGGAAACCAGTGCAGAAAGTAAAGACTGTAAAATATTTTTTAAAGTTCTCTATGAATATTATATAACATGGAATTCTCAGGGAGATTCAGCAAGAAAACAACCCCCCCCCCCCAAAGTTATGTGATCATTCACATTCTGTTATTTCCTTTATCATGTCTCTAAATTTATTCCAAGAATCCATGTGTTAGGGACATGTCCACCATATATGATAAAATCCACCTATTTGGCCACACATTCTCCAACATTTGCATGTCCCTGTGTCATAAATACATTTAATTTTAAGTGGGTTAAGGTGCCACTGGTATAGGATTTTATAATATTTTTCTTTTATTATTGTACATAAAGACCCTTTTCACACAGACACTCTAACACTGATAAAATGGGTGTTACATTTTACTGTACATATTGCAGGGCACCCATGGAGCACACCTGCAATCCTGCAACATGTATAATAAAATGTAAGACCCATTTTATCAGTGTTAGAGTGTCTGTGTGAAAAGGGCCATAGATGTGGGAGGGCCATTATTCCAAATGACTTCCCACTCTTTCTTTTTGATTTCTAATCCAATGTCAATTCTAGACCATCTAGATACATTCTTGCCATGAATGTAGTTGTTCCCTCCAATTGGCATTTTCCTACAACCTTATATCATGTGGATCCTTTTATATAGTCCTTTTATCTTCCCGCAGAGTTCTGTTCAGCCCTTGGTGCTTCTGCACCAGCTGCAGTCTCTGGACCATCACCAAGGGAATCCACACGTAGAGTGTGTTACAGTAATCTAATCTTGAGGTAATCAATATTAAGCTGAATTGGTCTATTAATGTAAGTAATGAAGTTATTGATTGTAGGGAATTTGACAGATAAATAATCATGTCTGGGATTTATACTGTGTGGGACCTGCTTGGATACCAGTAATCTGTGGTTCTTGTCTGATTGCACATGCCAGTACCTCATGGGTGATGTTAAAGAGTAATGGTGATAAAGGGCATCTCTGCCTAGTGCCTCTGGTAAGATGAAAAGGTTGTGTCAAGTTACCGTTAATTAGTAGCCTTGATTCAGGTTCAACATATAATGCTCTAAGCCAGTGTAGGAAATTGCTCCTAAGGCAGTAGGCCCATTTAAAAAAATATATGAAATAGACTGGTTCCATCCTATCAAAAACCTTCTCTATGTCAGCCAAGAGGATAAGTATTGGGTGGTCTTCTTTATGGGCTTTGTATATTAAATTAACAGTTTTTTGTATATTGTCGATGTCTAGCCTCTGAGGGGTAAAACCAGCTTGGTCTGGGTATATTATCTCCTCAGTTATTGCTATTAGCCTGTTAGCAAGTGTTTTGGTGAAGATTTTATAGTCAATATTTAGTAAAAAGATTGGGCGGTAGTTGCTACATTCTTCTAAGGGTAATTTCAGATGTTACGTTACGAGACGACGGTCAACCACAGTGAATCTCCTGTGGTGGCCGTTTGTCCCGTAATATCTAAAAGATTCGTCAGATGTTCACAACAGTGAATACCTGACGGGAACCAAAATAACCACGATTCCGGAGCTGAGGCCGGCCTCACTTCCAGAATCATGGCTAGAATGGCCATGATATGGGATGTGGCTGGCAATGGCCACGCTGAATGTTTGGTCACCAGCCCCGTCTGGGAATCCGGCCCCAACCACGGGATGGGATCAGGCACAACGGCCGGATTGGCTGCCGTGCCTGCCTGTTTCCTGGAGGGCAGGCGGCCAGGGGATCGCGTGCAGGGGGGAGATGTGTGGGCACACACCACGTAGCCCCGTACCCTCCCCGATCCCCGGTGAGAATCAGGCTGGCACATCTAAAGGACGGACGGCCTGATTCCTGACCGAGATCCGAAACAGATCCTGGTGCATTATTCAGCATGGTGGGCCTACTCTTCCACTTCATAAATAAGTATTTATGAAAAAATTGAAGTGACCTTTATTAGGGGCATACAGGTTCACGAGATTCACCTTTTGGGTCTGTAATACTCGGAGATTAATAAGAATCTGCTCTCTTTGTCTCTTATTATTTTGTTTAATTTAAAGTCAGCATTTGGTGAGAACCCTATCATTACTCCCACTTTTTTCCTAGATGCACAGGATGCATAAATCACTACTAGTTTCTTACTTGTGAACCTATGCAGATCTTTCTTAATGAAATGTATTTCCTGGAGAAAGAAAACATCTACCATTTGGTCTAAAAATATGGTGAGTTTCCTATGTTTCACTGGATGAATGAAGCCTTTAGTATTAAGAGTAAAGAATTTGAGTTCAGGGTCATTACTCATATTGTCATTTTAAAAAAATAAATATTTTTGCTACATGGTTGTGCCTTCATTCTATCTGTTATACTAAGGGTGTTCCATTCTGTTATGTTAACCTTCTCTATGGCTGTTTTTGCATGGTCACCTCCCCACCCCCCGCTGGATAGGTGTGCAGTGGGGAGGCAGGGTGTTCCTGAGGTGGTTGGGGGGAATGGGTGTGCATTCATGCAAACAGCACAGGAGGTGGGTTGGGGTACGTGCGCGTCCCCACGCAAAACCCACCTCCACACATCGCCCACCTATGGAGTCATTCAACAAACTGCAGGAGGCTCCATGGGTGGAGGTGGGTGTGCACCCATGGAAAAAGCCGCACACCCATCTTCGCCCACTGCCAGCACACACCTATCCCCATGTACCGCACTCATGTAAAAATGGCCAATATCTTTAAAGAGTGATCTTGCCTGTATTACAAAATTGTAGTTCCCAGCAAAAAACATAAAAATAACCACCGTAGATAAACAAAACCAACAATGAACATAGTATTGCTTAACATTATCAACCTGAGTGATTTCACCATACATGATGTAACTTAATGTATCCATCAAGACCAACTCTTTCCCCTGGTATCACCCCGTCTCTCCTCCTCTTAACCCCTTAATGAAAAGTTAAATAATGAGATTCCAGAAGAGATAGGAAATCCTTGCCCTTTGGATATTGGATGTACAGATCACCCAATTAAACAGATGCATGCTGTTCAGATAACAATTTTACAGCTCACATTTAGTTATTCATAGCCAAAAGAAAGGAAAAAAGAAAACTAGATAATAAGAATAACTGTTTTAAAATCATGCTGGTGGCATGTTAACAGTAGTTCTATTAAACTTCTTTGCTGCCAATTTTCAGACAGAATATTGAATTCTTGGTCTATGCGCTTGCAAGAATATTCCAAGATCTTTGTTTTCTTGGAAAACTTTTCTTTTTCCACTGAGAAGAATGAACATTTTAGCATGGTGCCAAATATGAGGTTTCAGACCTCTCCCTGTTAGTTCTGGAATTTATTTAAACCAAGATTTATGCTTTGCCGTGGTTTCTGGCGCATGGTCTGGAAATATTTTCAGCTTATTGCCTTCATATTCTAATTGTTGTTATTGTTTGTTTGTTTTCGTGAGAGTACAGGAAGCTCTTATTTATCCCTGACTTTGAGGAATTTGATTATTATTGCTCTGGGAGCTTCTGTATCCTTGGGTTTAGAGCGAAGTGATCTGTGTGCCTGTTCAATCTTCATGGTATGAAGATGTTCATAGTCAGGAAAGTTACTTTAAATATTTCTTTTAAAAGCTCTTGCATACATCCAGTTTCTGAGCCTTTTTTAACTCCAATAATGCACAGGTTGTATCCCCTAGACCTATTTTCTAGGTCTTCATTCACATTTCATAAGGAGTTGGACTAGTACGGTTACTTTGAGATTGCCAACTTGATTTTCAGAGCTTAATGCTTGGTCCTCTAAGGCAGAGATACATTCCTCTGTCACTTCTATTAATTTGGACATTGCTTCTAGTTTTTTGTTTCCCACCTCCACCTCCACTGCTGTTTTTACCTTTGATTTCAAATAGGGATGGGTGAACAGATCGCGATTCAGATTTGGTGGTCCGATTCGCTTCAGCCACTCCGTTCGGTTGTGTTTGGTTCGGGCATTCGGAAAAAGGCTCTCTGTGCAAGAAGTGATGGCCCCAGACCCATGATGGTGTGTCCTAGGGCTAGAGTGGCAGCTTCTAGATACATATTGGCCACAGCCCTCCCTGCCAGTAACATAGGCCCCAGAACCCTGATGGTGGGTCCAGGGGCTGGAGTGGCTGTTTCTTTTTTTATATCTATCGATCTCTACACTAAATCTAACTGCTATTAACTATTCTAAAACCTATTTAACTAAATGGAATATCGTAATAATTAACTACAAAGGCCCTTGTCTTACAAACACACTGTATCTCTATCTATCTCTATAACTAAGCTTACTACTATCTATATCTACTATCTAGTAAGTATCTATCTAATAACTATCTATCTATATATACAATATTATACAGGGGGAAACGCAAAGAACACAGGGAGGGGTACAAAACTGAAATGAAAATCAATCAAATAATAATCCTACTCTAAATAAATCCAAAACTTGAAACAGGGGAAGGGAATCAGGGATGGAATAAGAGGGAGAGGGAAGGGATTCAATGGAGGAAGGGAGGAAGATTGAACACAGGGAGGGGTAAAAACAAAAAATAACACCTAAATCTATCTAATATAATCTAAATAAATTATAATATGGAGGTAAATGGGTTGGATGGGTGAACTAGGAGGAGGATGGCAATGGATTAGGAATAGGAAGGAACAAAAACTGCTGGGAGGGAGGGAACCTTCTGAAACACCTGCTGTTCAGGAACAGCGACTAGCTAGAAGGTGTTGGGAAGGGGGGAGGCAATCAGTTTTGTTCCTTGCTGCGCCCGCCTCACTGCAAGCCCCATTGGCTCCATGCAGCCTAGCCTGTGGCCAATCACAGACTGCGAAGCCGGTGGTCTGAGGTGAAAAGGGATGACGACTGGCCAGGCTGGCTGCTACTCCAAGCCTCTCTCCACCCCTGGTGCCTGGAAGTCTGCTCCTCAGCTGACTCCCCCTCCCTGTCACGTTTTGCCTCCCAGTGACACGTTTTTGCCACCCGAACTCACCAGAACGCGATCTGAACTGACCGAACTGTTTTGATGTTTGGATCTAGTTCAGTTCGGTCAGTTCGTGTTCGGATTCATGTTCGGGTTTGGTAGTCTGAACAGGCGAAGTTTGGGCCGAATTCCGAACTTCCAAACTGCGTTCGATCATCCCTAATTTCAGAGAATAGCTTGTCTCTGTCTCATTTGACTTCTGTACACATGGATTTAGCTCTGCCAGGATAAGCACCATGTTCCTGCTGTAGCTCTTTGCAGTCAGAAGGGAGAAGAGAAGAATGATCCACAGCCAACCCAAAGAGTGAGTGTGAATGAGCCATGGCATAACATTGGGGGGAGGAGGGAGGGAGGGGGCTATTTCTTCTTAAAATATTTTCTTTAAAAGAGAAGCCATGGGACCCCTTCAGCTGCTGGGTGCTAGTTGGTCATCTATGGGTGAAAATAAAAATGCAGCTGGCGCACCAGCTTCACACTCTGGGAGGGGAACAGTCCTGGTGGGGTCAGGTCAGGGCACAGATTAACTTTGCACCTGACTGGGCTGGCCAGAAAGCCCTCCTTTGTTCTCTGCCCTCCCGGCAGGGGAATGAAACAGATGCATGACTGGGCAACTCGGCCCCCCCAGCAAGCCCCCAGCACCCTTCTCCCACCATGATGGAAAGCCATGGTGGCCAATCACAGACAGCCATGGCTGTCTGTCATGGCGGCCCCTGATCCCCAGTGAGGGATAGGGCTGCAAACAGATGCACAGGCCTGAAAACAGATGCACAGGCCTTCATTGTCCTACCTGGACAGCCACAGACCTGGGCTATGAACCTGGAATCATCCAAGGGACCATGTCTTGGCCAGCTGCCTACCCGGGCTGGGGCAGCAGCAGGCCAGCATTTGGAGGCATATTAATAAATGTGATTTATTTATTTATTTATTTTGATTTATATTCTGCCCTTTCCCCTGAGGCCCAGGGTGACGTACAACAAATACATAAAATACAAAATATAAAATAAATAATTAACACCCCCAAGTTTAAAAACATACCCCAGTCTATGCCTGCACAATTTAGGGGTGGGAATTCCGGTTCTCCCAAGATCCGATATTGCCGGTATTTGGGTGTATTGGCTTAATCTGATAAATCTGATATTTACCTGTACTGGCAAACCGGATTTTTAATATTGACCGCTTTACCAGATTGTTTACATTGTGGCTATTGAAGTCAATAGCTGCAATGTAAAAAAATCCTGTAACGCGGCCAATGTTAAACATCTGGTCTGCCGATACTGGTAAATCCGGTACCAGGAAGACCCGATACCAGTACATCCGGTATCTGGTATTCTCCCTGGTGTCCCACCCCTACTTCACATTGAATGCCTGGCCAAATAAAAAGGTCTTATGCTGCCTCTGGAAGACATTCAAATTAGGTCTTATGTGAGCCTCCCAGGGAAAAGAGTTCCAAAGCTGTGGGGCAGTCACCGAGAATGTCTCTGAGGGCCCAAGTTGTATGAAACTGGGCCAGTAGAGGGTACCCTCAGCAGATATTGAGGGCCATGAAGGAACATAAGAAGAAAAATGGTCCTTCAGATCTGTAGGACCCAAGCCATTTAGGGTTTTAAAAGTCAAAACCAGCCCCTTGAATTGTGCCTGGAATGCTAGAGGCAGCCAGGGCATATTCTTAAACACTGATGTAATGTGTTTCTAGCAACCCACCCCCATCAAGAGCCAGGCCGCCACATTCTGCACCAGCTGCAGCCCCTGAACAGTCTTCAAGGGGAGCCCCACGTAGAGCGCATTGCAGTGGTCCAACCTCGAGGTAATAAAGGCATGGATGAATGTGGCCAGGTCCATATTTGGGTCACACCTTCTCACCAGGTGGAGTTGGGGAAAGACACTTCTGGCCACAGCTGCAACTTGACCTTCCAAGCACAGCTGAGGATCCAGGAGCATCCTAAGGCTACGCACTTGAGTAGCAAGGGGAGGCTGGACCCCATCAATTATGGGAATCCCAATCCCCCCCTCCCCCAGGCCACAGGGCCTACCCACCACCATCTTCTTAGATTTGTCTGGATTCAGCCTCAGATGGCTCACCCACATCCAGTCCCCAGGCATTGGGTAAGCATCAAGACTGCAGGGTCTGGGTCGGATGAAAAAGATAAGTAGATTTGGGTGTCATCTTCATATTGAAGACCATGCACCCCAAATCTACACACAGTCTCACCCAGGGGCCTTAGATAGTCGTTGACCAGGAGGGGAGACAGGATGGAAGCCTGCAGGACCCCACAAGCAACGGGGCAGGGGGAACTCAGGTGCATAGCCTTGGGATGCTCCTGAATCCTCGTCTGCATCTGGAAGGTCAAGTTGCGGCTGTGGCCAGAAGTGCTGTTCGCTAAGTGTATGTGCCTGTTTCTCCCTGTATTCACCTCACCCGTGTTCATCTTAGATTGTAAGCCCACTGGGCAGGGAGCTGTCTCCAAAAATCTGTGACTATAAAGCGCAGTGCTTTATAGTCACAGATTTTTGGAGACAGCTCCCTGCCCACCATTTCCCTGGCCGGCTTTACTGCCCCTCCAACCTCAAGACCCACCAGCCGCCCCTGGTGATTGTTCTTCTTTTCCCTACTACTAATTTCCATAGCGCTACCAGGCATATGCAGTATATGCCTGGTAGCGCTATGGAAATTAGTAGTAGGGAAAAGAAGAACAATCACCAGGGGCGGCTGGTGGGTCTTGAGGTTGGAGGGGCAGTAAAGCCGGCCAGGGAAATGGTGGGCAGGGAGCTGTCTCCAAAAATCTGTGACTATAAAGCACTGCGCTTTATAGTCACAGATTTTTGGAGACAGCTCCCTGCCCAGTGGGCTTACAATCTAAGATGAACACGGGTGAGGTGAATACACACCCCAAGGGTCCCCCCACCCCAAGGGTCCCCCCAAGGGTCCCCCCACAAGGGTCCCCCCACCATATGCAGTATATGCCTGGTAGCGCTATGGAAATTAGTAGTAGGGAAAAGAAGAACAATCACCAGGGGCGGCTGGTGGGTCTTGAGGTTGGAGGGGCAGTAAAGCCGGCCAGGGAAATGGTGGGCGGAGCCAGGGCAATGGTGTTGGAGGGACCGCAATCCCTGCTTCAGAAGTTCCTTCTGAAGCAGTATTCTTGCCTTCTGCTGCGTGTGTGTGTTGGGGGGGGAATTTCAAGGACCATGAATCACCTGACTCACAGCTACATCTCAGGATTTTAAAAGCATCCCATTTCCAGCATTAATGCGAACACACACCTAAAGATCGCCAGACTCACAGCTACATCTTGGGATTTTAAAAGCATCCCATTTCCAGCATTAATGTGAACACACATCTAAAGATCCCGGAAGCAGTGTGGCGGGACCCTCGGGGGTGGGACCAGGGTGTGGGGAGGGATCACTTACCTAGCTGCTGCTCCGGTGGCCCCAGGTGGCCTGAGCTGCAGGCAGAGGTGGAATTGGGGGGGGACTTGTTTTAAATTGTCCATGTGTCCTGCTCCTCCGGAGCCAGGATGCGCAGGCAATTTAAAACCTTAAAAAATTTTTACAAATAAAAATGTTCCCTGCCTTGCTGCTCCTCCCGCTGCTCTGATCAGCAGATTGGGGGGAAGAGCGGCAAGGCAGGATCCAGGAAGCGGCTGAAGCTGGCAGCATGCTGTTGAGAGTGCGTCATCAGCCTTAGCCTGTTGTCCCTGTCTGACTCCATGTGCGGCTGAGGCAGGGAGTAGCGCGCATGCACTCTGGTCCCTGCCTCAGCCACCCAGCCCAAAGCTTTTCGCCTGGGCACTTGCAACAAGCGCCCAGGTGAGAGGTTCCATTGCGCCCATTAGGTGCAATGGAAGTCTAGCCCCTCCCTCCACAGCACGTCCTATACATCCACAGCACGTCCATGCTGTGGACTAGGGGCTCAGCTGCCCAAACTGCTTTTCAATAAAAAACGTGGTTTGGGCAGCTGAGCAGCTCAGCCTTTTTGTCCCTTCCGGGACCCACTCTCAGAGTGACTCTGAGAGTGGGTCCCAGAAGTGAGCGGCGCGTTTTTAAAAACACCCAAAAAAAACCACGGCGGCCCCGGGTGTCCCCCCACAGCACTAGGGGGGCAGTGCCCCAAACATCCTTGAGGGGGGAGCCACCACTGACAATCACCCTACCCATTACCACCTGCTGAAACCTCCCCAACAGGAATGAATGGAACCACTCTACAGATATCCTGCAAACCCCTACCAGATCCTGTGACCATGTCAAAAATACCTTATGGTCAACTGTATCAAAGTTGCTGAAACATCTAAAAGGATCAACAGGGTACAATCTTCCCTGTCAATCTCACAGCAAAAATCATTGACCAGTATCACAAGTGCTGTCTCAGTCTTATACCCAGTACAAAATCCAGACTGACATGGGTCCAGGAATACTGTTTCATGTAGCTGTCCCTGCAGTTGCCTAGCATCCATCGATTCAATAACCTTCCTTAAAAAAGAAAGGTTGGAGACAGAGCAATAGCTGCCCAAGGAGTCAGTGTCAAGAGAGGGTTTTTTTGAGTAGGGGCTGAACAACCCCCATCTTGAGGACTTCTGGCACCCTGCCCTCCTAAAGGGAGGCACTGACAATCTCAGACACCAAAGCCCTGAGTCTTTCATGGCTGGCTTTCACCAACCAAGTCGGGCAAGGCTGTAGTTTACAACTGGTTGTCCACATGGTCCCAAGGACATCCTCCACCTTGGTGGGTGACACCAACTGAAACTGATACATCCATATAAAAAGAACAAGATTGAGTCTCCACAGCTCCAAACTCTGACTCTGTCAATAAACTAGCAGCATCCAAGTCAAGGTGAATATGAGCAATTTTTGTCTGCAAAGTAGGTATTAAATTCCTCACAGCAGGCAGAGGATGACAACCACAGGATGAAGACAACCCATATTCACCAGGTTGTTCACCACCCGTAATAACTCTGCTGGATGGGATTTTGCAGATGCTATGGTAGCAGAGAGGAGGGCAGCCCTCGCTGCCACCATAACCATGCCATAATCCTTCAGAATCGATCTATAGTGCAATTGGTCGGCTTCAGCATGAGTTGAATGCCATTTGCACTCTAACTACCTCACCTCCCACTTCATGGGCAGCAGGACACGAATAATCCAGGAAAACCTGTGCTGATGCCATGGAGGAAGTGGATGCTTGGGTGTTCCTGTGTTAGTGGTTTTGGTCAATGCGGTGTTCCACAACTCAACCAGGTCATCCTCAGAGCAGCCGTCAAAATCAGTGGGTATATCCCTCAGAGAGTTCTGGAATCCAATTGACTCCATAAGTCTCTGGGGGTGGACCAACCTAACTGGTCCACCACCCTGATGGGTGCTAATGAGTGCAGGGACCCAGGCTCACAGAAAGTAATGATGCAACCATGACAACGGTGTCCTAACAACAACACCAATAATCGGAGTCCCATTATCCAGGCCAGTGCAAAAAATTGTCCAACGTGTGTCCCGCCTCATGCATTGGATCAGATATTATCTGGGATAGATCCATAGTTGTCACGGAGGCCATGAAATCCTGCTCTGGCCCTAAAAGGTCAGCCTCAGCGTGGATGTTGAAGTCACCCAGAACAGTAAGTCTTAGCATCCTCTGAGACCAACTCAGACAATTTGATCAGGGAGTCTGCTCTACAGTAGGGTGGTCGATACACCAGCAAAATCCACAATCTATCTCAGGCCTCAAATGCAAGGTGGACACATTCCATATTGGACATGTTAAGCACAACAGACCAGATGTTCCCTCCAAATCACTACCACTCCACCCCCTGACCTCCGACCCAAGGCTGATGCTGTACAGAGTACCCAGCTGGCACCATCTGGGCCAATATAGACCCAGCTGCATCATCCAGCTGGTCTCTGTAATACAAGCAAGGTCAGTAGCTTTGTCTTGAATAAGATAAAAAATGATAGCAGTTGTATTCACCGTTAACTTTGCATTAAGCAACAGCAATGACAGATCAGGGTCAGTGCTTGATTTGACCCCTATATATCCCAAGACAGGAGTGGAGAGGGACAGGGGAATAGACACCAGTCACCTCCCCCTGTACCCACAGATCTTAACCTCCTCTCCCTGCCATTCCTGCCCAATATGACCTGAATAGGCTTCCCCTGCACTCCCCTCCCTGGAGCAGTTCCACCTCTCAGAAAAGAATGATCACAGTCGCACCCCTGGGGTTGACAACCTTCATAACCGTCATCATACCCAGCAGCTAGAAAAAATGGGGGGTGGGGGTGGGGAAAGCATGCTGCAAGCCCAAGGCAAAAAGGCCAGACAATTAGGTAGGGAAAACAACTACCCCTCCCTCCCACTACCAGTGCTGGCCTTAGCCTAAGCAGGGCCCAGGGTGGGGAAGAAATGCGGTGTCTCATATCTTTACCTGTTCTGCTGCCGCTGCCACCATCTCTGCCACCTCCGGCCCGGGTCCCGTGCCGGGCTTGGACCTTCAGGCAGGGAGGGTGGCAGCAAATTAAACCTGCTGCTGTGCTGCCCACTGCCACCGGAGGTTCCGCTGCCCCCCCCCACTGCCTATCACAGACAGTCTCGGCCAGGGGAAATGAGGGAGAGGGAGGCAGAGGCCCCACCTCTTCCTCATTTCCCCTGTCTGAAACAGCCAGGCAACGGAGGGGGCCAGTGGTGTGAGGGAGAGCTTCTCCCTCACTTCCGGCAGAAGTGAGGGAAGAAACAGAAGCCCCACATCTCCCTCACTCCGTGGGTGCCCCCCTGCCTGTCAGTCTCTCGGCCAGGGGAAATGAGGGAGAGGCGGGGCCTCTGCCTCTCTCTCCCTTCTTTCCCCTGGCTGAGGCTCAAGAGTGTGACAGGCAAGGGGAGGGGGGGCACGGAGTGTGGGAGAGATGGGGCCTCTTCCTCTACCTCCTGATACCTCCCCACCTGACCCAACCCTAATTTATATATTTTAAAAAAATCAAACCCAAACCCACCCGTCCCCCCCCAAGCACGGGGTCCTGGGCAGCCACCCCTAGCCGCCCCACAGTAAGACTGACCCTGCCCACTACTGCTCCCTTGCCTCTCATGCAAGAGAAATCCCAACTCTCTAAATATTCTGCAGGAGAACAATTCCTTACCTCCCTGCCCATACCCCTCCCTCTCTCTGAGGGGCCTGGGCAATACTAGTGCTGAAACTCTGTATTCAAAATTACTCCGTTTTTACCAAGTATCTCAGTATTCAACTTGGTTTTACCAAGTACCTGAGGAATCGACTCAGTACTCAGAAAATTCTTGAATGAGCAACATATGAGGCTTTTCCTGCCCCTATATAAGGGTACTTGGTGCTCGGCTTTATTTTACCGAGTATTTTGCTGAGTACCAAGGCTGAACACTCAGAGCCAGTCCTCGGAAACTCAGAAATACTTATGAATAATTGTTTACTATTCGGTGCAGCCCTAGGCAATACCCAAATTCCATCACCCTCTATGTTCAACCAACCAAGTCCCCTGTATTAATTTTCTCCCTACTATTTGCCACTTCCTTTTTTGCCTCCTCTTGTGCCACCAAAGGGCAACACCAAAGGGCACCCTTTGGTGTTGCCCTTCGGTGGCACCCATCCCCAGGCAGGCCTGGGAGACTTTTATGTTGAGGTGCAGTCTGGAGGGGTCCATGACTGCTACTGGTGTGGTGTCCTCCCAGCTGCATGCCTGTGTCTTTCCAAAACCTGCCTCCCACTCTCCCCTGGAAAAAATTCCCCAGGGGGGACGTATGATGGTCCATGTCCATGGAGGGTCATGGGGGAGCAACAGGCACAGTAGCAGTAGTAGAGACAGGAACTGGAGGATAGGAGCCCTTCCCTCCAGGCAGGCCTGGGGGCCTTTTATGCTGAGCTGTAGGCTGGAGGGGTCCACGGCTCAGGCAGGCCATAGTGGTCCCCCATAACACTTATTATCACCCTTTGTCAGCTCTGCCTAAAGCTGCCTTTGGTTCCATTATAGCAGCCATTTGGACTTTGATCTTCTTGCTGTGACTTGGCTTTTACATTGGAATATAGCCGTAAGCCTGATAGACACACAATAATTGGATATTGGGGAACAGCAGTGATGGTAATAATCTGTGATAGTATTTAAAACATTTTATTCTTATGAACAGTATCTTGCAACCCTTCTTGTTTTGGCTTTTCCCTTTCAAGAATTAAAGGGCCTCAGAATTGTTAAATCAAGTCTACACTCTCAAAGAGCAATGTTCATAAAGTTCCCTCCCTCTTTTCTCCTCACACATTCCTGTCTTAGCTTGGTTAAGTGATCATTTTGCCAATAAAAGCTGAATCTATCCCAATGTGGAATAAATCCAGAGAAGATGAGCTTTGTTCCAAGTTGTTGCAAACAAATGCATGCAGAGTACAGTAGAAATTTGATTTGCTTTAATTTATGTTCCCTTTAAAAATGATGGGCGAGGTTTTCTGTTTTAAAAATGTACTTCGTCCAGATGACACAGTGTTATATGAATGCTACTAGCCTGCCAATGAGAGCAAGAATGAGATAAATGAGTTTTGGTAACTCTTATTTATTTGAAACAAGTAAGGCCCAATTGTCCTAACGTACAAACAAAAAAGGCATTAGTCAAAAAGATGAACACCTGCCTACACTCAGAGAGCCAAATTCAGCCCTGGTGTAAAGAGGACAAGTTGCATTGACTTCCAAGTGGAATTGTTCCACTGATGCCAATGATAATTTGGTTTCAGATAATAGGTAGTCTGTTGTGCATAAGCATCTCCTAGAAGAAATAAAATGTAGCTATTCATCCATCAAATGTGTCCTGCCATAATTGCTTTGCCAAAGCAGGGACTTCGTAAGTCATAGTGACATCATGAAGGGCAGGAGTGGGCAAAAATGCCCAATCCCAAGAGCTGCATACCAAAATCTTGATATGCTGTACTCTGCAGTCCTGGCTGCTCAGACTTTGGAGCAGTTGGAGTTCAGCTGCTGTGATTTGGCTGCCATGCCTATTGTAGAGTTAGCTTTCTGCTGAATAAGACACAGTAGAAGTTTCTTCAAAACAGAACTTTACTAAGAACTCAGAAGACATGCTTCCATACTGTACAGACTGCATGGGACAAGATGGAGGACAAAGAGAGAAGAAAGGAGACAAGGAGGAAAAAAACCTGTTTCATCCCCTGACCCTCCCCCAGCTGGACAAGCCCCATATTAAGCTTGCAGGGCTTGCAATGGGCTTTTACCTGTGACTGTTGCACAATCCAACACCCCTTCTCAACAGTCACTAGTCGGGGCTTGCAATGGGCTTTTACTTGTGACTGTTGCACAATCCAACACCCCTTCTCAACAGTCACTAGTCAAACCCACTAGGTTCATTCTTCTTGATAGCTTGTGATGGCGTTCCCCTGCTAGTGGCTTCATGAACACATCCACTGTCATATCCTCTGTAGGACAGTATTGCAAATCTATGAGTTCTTGTTCCTGTGAGTCTTTTAGGAAATGGTATTTTACATCAATGTGCTTGGTTCTGAGGTTGATTCTTTCTGTTTGCGCCAGTGCTATACATCCTTGGTTGTCTTCCAGGATCGGCGTGGGTCGGTCCAATTTTGCCCCAGATCATTCAGAAGCTGTCGCAACCAGATAACTTCTTGGTTCGCGTGTGCCACTGCCACGTACTCTGCCTCTGTCAAGGAAAGTGTCACATAGGCTTGTTTCCTACTGCACCAGCTGATGGGTCCTCCACCAATCAAAAATAGGTACCCACTGGTAGATTTTCAGTCCAAATGGTCTCCAGCCCAATCTGTGTCCACATACCCTATCAGGTATGACACGAAAGTTACTCGGAGCCATAGCTTGAGATGCACAGTCCCTTTCAGGTACCGTAAGACGCTCTTCACTGCATTCCAATCCCTTTGGGTTGAGGCTGAGACTTGTCTACACAGTATACCTATTGCCACCACAATGTCAGGCCTTGTGATTGTGGCAATGTACAAGAGCTTTCCTATCGCCTTTCTGTATTGCTTATTGTCTGGCAGAAATAAGCTTGGTTCTTAGGGATGTGCGAACAGCATGGGGTTCGGAATTTGGGGCGTTCGGCCTGAAAATCTAGTTCAGGTTCGTGGGTTCGGTCTGGCGGAGTTCAGTCCCACCGAACATTTGGTTGAGTTCGGACCCGTCAGGAGACTTGGGGCACTCCAGGGACCCCCAGGGGGACCCGGGGCAACATGGCAGGTGGATGGAGACCCAGCAGCAGCAGAGACCAGGAAGGCTTGGTGCTTGGCACCCAAGATTGCCCGGGCAGACAGGCTCGGCGCTTGGCCCCTGGGGGTGCCCGTAGCAGCAGATCTGGTGGTCGGAGACCCAGCAGCAGCAGTAGAGACCAGGAAGGCTTTGTGCTTGGCACCCCGAGTTTCCCGGGCAGGCAGACTCAGAGCTTAGCCCCTGGGGGTGCCCGTGGCACCAGGGCTGGCCATCTGAAACCCAGAGGCAGCAGCAGCAGAGGCCAGGAAGGCTTTGGGCTCAGTGGCTGGCATGGCACCCCTACTTGGATGGGCATTGCAGGCTGCCAGGCATCGGTGGAGGAGAGGCAGACATTGGATTGCCCAGTAGCAGAACCCATGGCAGCAGCTGCAGCAGCAGCAGCAGCAGACAGACACCTTGATGAAAAGCAACTTCTCCACAAACTTGGCCCCCAGTCTCAGGAGGTGCGGCCGGCAAATGTCCCCTGCCATAGAGAACACCCGCTCACTGGGGACACTTGTTGGTGGGCAGGACAACAGACCCTTGGCCACTTTGGACAGGGCCAGCCACATGTCCCTCTAAGAGCTGTGTCACCACAATGTTCTGTCCCTCCCATCAGCACTGTCAGTGGTGCAGAAGCAGCAGAATTGGAGAAGGGAAGCAGGAGAGGCTGCTCTGCTGCCCGTAAGGCAGGCAATGGGGCATGTGACAGAGGTAGCTGGGGCTGTGCCAGTGAAGTCAAACATCAGCAGCAGCCCGAGACCATCACCATGCCCCAAACTGCACAGGCCTGATTTTGGGAGTCATGCTTCAGAGGCTCCCAGCAGTGGCACTAGGGGTGTGGTTCAGCGTCGCCTCCTGCCAGCATCCTCAACTGCCATGCAGGGCACTGGAAGGCTTGCAGTCCAGGAGGCTGTGGCTGTGTCTGCTGCAGCTGCAGGAGCATTTGCAGGTGGTTCTGGGTCAGATGCTGATCATGGGTCACCATTGTCTCCCCCACTCCCTCCCCCTCCATCTCTCCTCTCCTTCTCCCACTGCTGCTGTCTCCCCTGATTCTCCCTCTCCCTCCAGCCCTCTTTCTCCAACCTCCATGCCCCTTATTCTCCCCCTTGTCTA
>QEPC01000280.1:77330-155828 GCA_003113815.1 Sphenodon punctatus | reverse complement strand
AGGCTTGTTTCCTACTGCACCAGCTGATGGGTCCTCCACCAATCAAAAATAGGTACCCACTGGTAGATTTTCAGTCCAAATGGTCTCCAGCCCAATCTGTGTCCACATACCCTATCAGGTATGACACGAAAGTTACTCGGAGCCATAGCTTGAGATGCACAGTCCCTTTCAGGTACCGTAAGACGCTCTTCACTGCATTCCAATCCCTTTGGGTTGGGTCTGAGACTTGTCTACACAGTATACCTATTGCCACCACAATGTCAGGCCTTGTGATTGTGGCAATGTACAAGAGCTTTCCTATCGCCTTTCTGTATTGCTTATTGTCTGGCAGAAATAAGCTTGGTTCTTAGGGATGTGCGAACAGCATGGGGTTCGGAATTTGGGGCGTTCGGCCTGAAAATCTAGTTCAGGTTCGTGGGTTCGGTCTGGCGGAGTTCAGTCCCACCGAACATTTGGTTGAGTTCGGACCCGTCAGGAGACTTGGGGCACTCCAGGGACCCCCAGGGGGACCCGGGGCAACATGGCAGGTGGATGGAGACCCAGCAGCAGCAGAGACCAGGAAGGCTTGGTGCTTGGCACCCAAGATTGCCCGGGCAGACAGGCTCGGCGCTTGGCCCCTGGGGGTGCCCGTAGCAGCAGATCTGGTGGTCGGAGACCCAGCAGCAGCAGTAGAGACCAGGAAGACTTTGTGCTTGGCACCCCGAGTTTCCCGGGCAGGCAGACTCAGAGCTTAGCCCCTGGGGGTGCCCGTGGCACCAGGGCTGGCCATCTGAAACCCAGAGGCAGCAGCAGCAGAGGCCAGGAAGGCTTTGGGCTCAGTGGCTGGCATGGCACCCCTACTTGGATGGGCATTGCAGGCTGCCAGGCATCGGTGGAGGAGAGGCAGACATTGGATTGCCCAGTAGCAGAACCCATGGCAGCAGCTGCAGCAGCAGCAGCAGCAGACAGACACCTTGATGAAAAGCAACTTCTCCACAAACTTGGCCCCCAGTCTCAGGAGGTGCGGCCGGCAAATGTCCCCTGCCATAGAGAACACCCGCTCACTGGGGACACTTGTTGGTGGGCAGGACAACAGACCCTTGGCCACTTTGGACAGGGCCAGCCACATGTCCCTCTAAGAGCTGTGTCACCACAATGTTCTGTCCCTCCCATCAGCACTGTCAGTGGTGCAGAAGCAGCAGAATTGGAGAAGGGAAGCAGGAGAGGCTGCTCTGCTGCCCGTAAGGCAGGCAATGGGGCATGTGACAGAGGTAGCTGGGGCTGTGCCAGTGAAGTCAAACATCAGCAGCAGCCCGAGACCATCACCATGCCCCAAACTGCACAGGCCTGATTTTGGGAGTCATGCTTCAGAGGCTCCCAGCAGTGGCACTAGGGGTGTGGTTCAGCGTCGCCTCCTGCCAGCATCCTCAACTGCCATGCAGGGCACTGGAAGGCTTGCAGTCCAGGAGGCTGTGGCTGTGTCTGCTGCAGCTGCAGGAGCATTTGCAGGTGGTTCTGGGTCAGATGCTGATCATGGGTCACCATTGTCTCCCCCACTCCCTCCCCCTCCATCTCTCCTCTCCTTCTCCCACTGCTGCTGTCTCCCCTGATTCTCCCTCTCCCTCCAGCCCTCTTTCTCCAACCTCCATGCCCCTTATTCTCCCCCTTGTCTAGTCCCCCTCCTCCCCTTCACCCCCCTTAACCATTCCCTGCAAGCCCCCTTCTCCCCTCCAACCACCCGTACGCAGTCCCTGCAAGTCCCACCACTCCGCATCCCCCTACCTCATCCACATTCCCTGCCTTCCCCCTAATCAACTCCCCTTCTCCTGCTCCCTCTGGAACTGTCCCTCATCCGTTAACAAAGCCCCCTTCATTCACGACCTCTTCCTCTCCCACCACTTTCAACTCCTTGCACTTACTGAAACCTGGATTTCTCCCTCTGACTCTGTCACCCCTGCCACCCTCTCCTCTGGAGGCCTTTAGTTCTTTCACTGGTCCCACCCTGAAGGCCGGGGTGGTGGCACGGGCCTTCTCCTTGCCAACCCCTGTTGATTCCAGCCCCTTTCACCTCCCTCTCCTTCCCTTCCTTCGAGGCTCACTCTGTGCGTCTCTACTCCCCCCTTCACCTTTGTGTCACTGTCATCTACAGCTCCCCTGGCCCCCTTTCCTCTTTTCTCCTGGACTTTGAATCCTGGCTTACCTTCTTCCTCTCCGATGATACCCCTACTCTCATTCTTGGTGACTTCAACATCCATGTTGACACACCTTTCCAGCCCTCTATCTCTCGCTTTCTCTCTGTAACCTCCTCCTTTGATCTCCACCTCTGGACTGATTCTCCCACCCGCACCGACGGCCACACTCTCGACCTCATTCTCTCCAGAAACTGTCCTGTTGCTTGTCTCTCCTTTTACCTTTGTCCCATGTCCGACCACTACCTCGCTTCCTTCACCCTCTCCCACCAACCCCCATCTTCTTCCCCAGCTCCACGCCCCTTCTGTGATTTGCAGGCTATTAGCCCTTTAGATTTTGCTTCCTTCCTCTCCCCCCGCCTCCCTCCTGTCTTCTCCTCCTCTTCCCCTGACACTGCCATCTCTTCTCTTAATGCTTCTCTTGCCACAACCCTTGACTCTCTTGCCTCCCTCTCCTCCCGCCCAATTCGACCCCGTAACCCCTGTCCTTGGCTCACTCCTACTATCCACTACCTCTGCTCCTGCACCCAGGCTGCTGAATGCCTCTGGCGTAAATCCCGCTCGCTCCCACCCTGACTTCCTCCACTATAAATTCTCCCTCTTCTGCTATCTCCCTGGTGAGGCAACACTACTATGCCTCCTGGGTTGAATCCTACTCTCGTGACCATCGCTGCCTCTTCTCCACCTTTGACTCCCTTCTCAAGCCCCCCTGCCCCCTTCCACCAGATCTCACATCATTCTTCACCTCAAAGATTGACAAGATCCACCAGGACATTGCTTCCCACCCATCTCCAATCCTCGCTCCCTCCCCACTCCTCCCCCCTCTCTCCTCTCCTCATTCCCTCCTGCCTCCCTTGAGGAAATCTCCTCTTTGCTCTCTTCCTCCAACCCCTCCACCTGTCCTCTCGACCCAATCCTCTCCTGCCTCCTGACCTCCATTGCTCTCACTGTTGCCCCCCTTTTACATGTCATTAATCTCTCCCTCTCCACTGGCTCCTTCCCCTCCGCCTTCAAGCATGCTACTGTCTCTCCCATCCTGAATAAGTCCACCCTTGACCCCTCTAGTTACCAGCTGGTCTCCTTCCTACCCTTCTCTTCTAAACATCTGGAATGTGCTGTCTACTCCTGCTGCCTGGATCTCCTCTCTGTCAACTCCTCTCTGGACCCTCTCCAATCTGGCTTCTGCCCCCTTCATTCCACTGAAACTGCCCTTGCCAAGATTACCAATGAGCTACTTGTCACTAAATGTAAGCACCTTTACTCCATTATTCCTCCTTGACCTCTGCTGCCTTTACACTGTCGACCACTCACTCCTACTGGACTCTCTTTGCTCCCTTGGCTTCTGTGGCTCTGTCCTTGACTGGTTCTACTCCTACCTCTCTGACAGCTCCTTTTAATGTGTCCCTTCCGAACTCCAACTCCTCCTCCCCCCCACCCCTCAGTGGGGGTTCCCCAAGGCTCTGTCCTGGGCCCTCTCCTATTCTCTATCTACACCCTGTTCCTTGGCAAACTCATTGCCTCCCATGGCTTCCAATATCACCTCTATGCTGATGACACTCAACTCTATCTCTCCACCCCCTCTCTCTCCCCTTCTTGTCATGGGGGACGGGGGGAAAGGAAGGGAAGTAATAGGGATTAGGGCCCAAACACACAGGAGAACGAGGGGGAAACAAGGGAGCAAATACAAGGGGCGGCTACCTCTGTAAATGGAGTCTGTCTCGAAGACTAGAATGTCCCTCAGGGTAGTGGGTGGGCTTTCCCCCTTGCTCAGAGGGCAACCCTTTTCATCATCGGGACGCAATGAGAGGTAGCCAAGTGCCCCAGAGGACAAGGGTAATACAAGGACTGAGGGGGAACAGACACTCGGGGAACTGCACAGGGTCCTGGGCACCGTGCAACAAGAAATGGTGGGGAACAAAGGGGAAGGGAAGGGGTCCAAGGGAAAGGGGAAGGGGGAAACAAAAAGGGATGCACGGGAGAAGGAGGTGAAGGATAGGGCTTGTTCACAAGGGGAGAACTTGCTAGGAATATAAGGGGAGAAATGTAGGGGCACGGAGAGGGGGGAGACAGGTAACCCACACCCACGATACCACCTTTCTCTACCACAATGAAGGATACNTAAAAGACTTGGCAAAGCAGAGGGCCCAGCTCCTAACCCGTCCCAAATGCATGGCAAAGCAGAGGGCACAGCTCCTAACCCCCCCAAAACGCATGGCAAAGCAGAGGGCACAGCTCCTAACTCACCCCCTAAAACACATGGCAAAGCAGAGGGCACAGCAGGCAACCCCACCACCACCTAAAAGACTTGGCAAAGCAGAGGGCCCAGCTCCTAACCCGTCCCAAATGCATGGCAAAGCAGAGGGCACAGCTCCTAACCCCCCCAAAACGCATGGCAAAGCAGAGGGCACAGCTCCTAACTCACCCCCTAAAACACATGGCAAAGCAGAGGGCACAGCAGGCAACCCCACCACCACCTAAAAGACTTGGCAAAGCAGAGGGCCCAGCTCCTAACCCGTCCCAAATGCATGGCAAAGCAGAGGGCACAGCTCCTAACCCCCCCAAAACGCATGGCAAAGCAGAGGGCACAGCTCCTAACTCACCCCCTAAAACACATGGCAAAGCAGAGGGCACAGCAGGCAACCCCACCACCACCTAAAAGACTTGGCAAAGCAGAGGGCCCAGCTCCTAACCCGTCCCAAATGCATGGCAAAGCAGAGGGCACAGCTCCTAACCCCCCCAAAACGCATGGCAAAGCAGAGGGCACAGCTCCTAACTCACCCCCTAAAACACATGGCAAAGCAGAGGGCACAGCAGGCAACCCCACCACCACCTAAAAGACTTGGCAAAGCAGAGGGCCCAGCTCCTAACCCGTCCCAAATGCATGGCAAAGCAGAGGGCACAGCTCCTAACCCCCCCAAAACGCATGGCAAAGCAGAGGGCACAGCTCCTAACTCACCCCCTAAAACACATGGCAAAGCAGAGGGCACAGCAGGCAACCCCACCACCACCTAAAAGACTTGGCAAAGCAGAGGGCCCAGCTCCTAACCCGTCCCAAATGCATGGCAAAGCAGAGGGCACAGCTCCTAACCCCCCCAAAACGCATGGCAAAGCAGAGGGCACAGCTCCTAACTCACCCCCTAAAACACATGGCAAAGCAGAGGGCACAGCAGGCAACCCCACCACCACCTAAAAGACTTGGCAAAGCAGAGGGCCCAGCTCCTAACCCGTCCCAAATGCATGGCAAAGCAGAGGGCACAGCTCCTAACCCCCCCAAAACGCATGGCAAAGCAGAGGGCACAGCTCCTAACTCACCCCCTAAAACACATGGCAAAGCAGAGGGCACAGCAGGCAACCCCACCACCACCTAAAAGACTTGGCAAAGCAGAGGGCCCAGCTCCTAACCCGTCCCAAATGCATGGCAAAGCAGAGGGCACAGCTCCTAACCCCCCCAAAACGCATGGCAAAGCAGAGGGCACAGCTCCTAACTCACCCCCTAAAACACATGGCAAAGCAGAGGGCACAGCAGGCAACCCCACCACCACCTAAAAGACTTGGCAAAGCAGAGGGCCCAGCTCCTAACCCGTCCCAAATGCATGGCAAAGCAGAGGGCACAGCTCCTAACCCCCCCAAAACGCATGGCAAAGCAGAGGGCACAGCTCCTAACTCACCCCCTAAAACACATGGCAAAGCAGAGGGCACAGCAGGCAACCCCACCACCACCTAAAAGACTTGGCAAAGCAGAGGGCCCAGCTCCTAACCCGTCCCAAATGCATGGCAAAGCAGAGGGCACAGCTCCTAACCCCCCCAAAACGCATGGCAAAGCAGAGGGCACAGCTCCTAACTCACCCCCTAAAACACATGGCAAAGCAGAGGGCACAGCAGGCAACCCCACCACCACCTAAAAGACTTGGCAAAGCAGAGGGCCCAGCTCCTAACCCGTCCCAAATGCATGGCAAAGCAGAGGGCACAGCTCCTAACCCCCCCAAAACGCATGGCAAAGCAGAGGGCACAGCTCCTAACTCACCCCCTAAAACACATGGCAAAGCAGAGGGCACAGCAGGCAACCCCACCACCACCTAAAAGACTTGGCAAAGCAGAGGGCCCAGCTCCTAACCCGTCCCAAATGCATGGCAAAGCAGAGGGCACAGCTCCTAACCCCCCCAAAACGCATGGCAAAGCAGAGGGCACAGCTCCTAACTCACCCCCTAAAACACATGGCAAAGCAGAGGGCACAGCAGGCAACCCCACCACCACCTAAAAGACTTGGCAAAGCAGAGGGCCCAGCTCCTAACCCGTCCCAAATGCATGGCAAAGCAGAGGGCACAGCTCCTAACCCCCCCAAAACGCATGGCAAAGCAGAGGGCACAGCTCCTAACTCACCCCCTAAAACACATGGCAAAGCAGAGGGCACAGCAGGCAACCCCCCCAACACAAACACATGGCAGTGCAGAGGGCATAGTAGGCAACCCCCCCAACACAAACACATGGCAATTCAGAGGGCACAGCAGGCAACCCCACCACCACCACCACATGACAATGCAGAGACCACAGTGGGAACTCCCAACCCAGGAGCCCCGCCCCCCCATCTACTTACCTTATGGCTGGAGCAGGCGGTGGTGGCAGCAGCTGCTCTGGTGTGCTCGTCCCCATCCAGCTCCTGGCCTCTTCCTGGTCCCTCCCAACGGGGCCTCTAAGGGTGACGCAGCTGGATGATGTCCTCTGGCTGCGCTGCTCTGGGAGGCCCTGTTGGGAGGGGCCAGGAGCTGGCCGGGGATGAGCTGGGGATGAGTGCACTGAAGCAGCTGCCACCACCAATGCTACTAAGTTAATTCATTTTCTAAACGGGGAGAGGGGGAGGCAAGCCCTGGAGGCTGGGGAGGGGAAGCCCCGAGATTTTGTTAATTCCCCTCCCCTCGTGGAATCTCCTGCCTCGCGTCTCCCCAGTGCAGGCTACAAATTCTGCGCTGGGGTAAGCAGGGCAGGAGAGTCCATGTGGGGAGGGGAATTCTGCGGGAAATCTGTGAATCACAGACCCGCGTTTCCCTCGGGGCCCTGGCCATAGGCAGGGACGGCATCTTTTTTGTTGTTCTGTATAGCGCCAGGTACACAGCTGGTGCTATACAAATGCTAATAATAATAATAATAATAAATAATTTATAATAGAGGCAGGGCCCAATCCTTGGGCAATGGCAGCAGGGAGAGGAGCAGCAGCAGTAGCAGCAGCAGCAGTAGCAGCAGAAGCTATAGGGGGAACAGGGAGAGTGGCAGCAACATGGGTAGTCGATCAGCCTCAGGGTTTCAGTACTCTGCTTCACGGGACATCTCAGATTGGGGACAGCAAGGCAGATACTAGTCCTGAAGAGGAGATGTCTGATGCTGAGGCAATGGCTGTCCCTCTGAGAGCTGTGTTGCCACCATATTCTGCTCCTCCCATCTGCGCTGTCAGTGGTGCAGCAGCAGCAGCCAGTTGAGGCCCAGAAGCGTCAGTGCACCATGGAGGAGCTGGGGTGGGCGCAGCTGCCAAGTCCATCAGCATGTAAGCACTGTGGAGGAAGCAGCCTTTCAACTGAAAGCCACGTTCATGTTGGGGGAAAGGATTGTGCTCGATGGGCAGCCCTGCTTGGTGGTCGGGGACATGGGGTTTAGGCACCTGCGTGGCTTCCTGGCCCCCCAGTTTAAACTGCCCTCGCACACCACCCTGAGTCAGGCTGCCACCGATGCCTGGCAGTCTGCAACGCCCGGCCCTGATGGTGACTAGAACTGGAGAACCCAGCACAACGGAGCGGGTGAGGGAACAGATGGAAGGGGCTGGGTGTGACACCGTCCACTTCACCACTGACCTGTGGTTGAGTAGGAATGCACAGCATGCCTACCTGGCAGTGACTGATAACGCACTGGTGGCAAGACCCGGAGGTAGCATTTGGCAGTGGCAGGAAGTGTAGCAAAGCAGGGTTTAGGTGGGCCCTGCTTCAGGAGGAAGTCATGGACTCCGCAGCCCCCACACTTCTCAGAACATCGAGGCACCTCTGACCTCCGTGGTGAGGGAGTGGCTTACACCAGGCATGCCCTTCACCAAAGGGTGCGTGGTGATGCACAATGTGGCCAACATATTGAGGGCAGTCCGCGAGGGGGGCTTCATCAGCATCCCTTCACCTGGTGGTCAGGGACGCTCTGGGCTTGGAGGAGAATGGGATTGGGGCAGGCACCCGTAGCTCCCTGATCAAGTGGGGGAGGAAGCTGGTCGGTTTCTTTAACCGGAGCGTGATGGGCAGCGACCTCCTCCGGGTGAAGCAGGCTGAGCAGGTCCCAGTGCACCAGCTGGTGCAGGATGTGTCCACCCGGTGGAATTCCTCCATGTTCCTGATGCTCAAACACCTGCTGATGGACAGCGGGGCCCCTCCAGGGTACTATGGGGTGGAATGGGAGATCCTGGTGCTCATGGGCACTGGAAGGGTGAGCTGATGGAGAGGGTCTGGCAGGCAGAGAAGGCGCTGGAGAGTGCACGGCGGCGGCATCAGCAGCAGCAGGCTGAGCAGCAGCAGCACCCCTATTGCTTCTGTATGACGTGGATGGACAGCCCTCCCTGCCTGGAACGTAGGCCCCAGAACCCTGAAGGTGGGTCCTGGGGCTGGAGTAGCTGGCTGTTTCTTGATGCCAGAAACGACACCTGTGTCCAGCAGGAGCAGAGCCAGCTGGGCCATGCTGTAAGCAAATAAGGACCGTCCATGTGGGTCAGTGGAATGATGGCCCCAAAACCCTGAGGGTGGGTCCTGGGACTGGAGTGGCAGCTTCTGGATGAAGTGGAATGACAGCCCTCCCTGCCTGTAATGTAGGACCCAGAATCCTGATGGTGGGTCCTGGGGCTGGAGTGGCTGCTTCTTGATGCTGTGGAATTACAGTTCCCCATGACTGTAACATAGGCCCCAGAACCCTGAAGATGGGTTCTGGGGCTGGAGTGGCTGGCTGGCTGTTGATACTGTGGAATGACGGCTCCCCATGAGTGGCATGATAACCCCAGAACCCTGAGGGTGGGTCCTGGGACTAGAGTGGCAGCTTCTGGATGAAGTGAAATGACAGCCCTCTGTGATCATGATCATGATCAACCAACCAACTTTTATTGTGTATAGCCATTGGCTTTTACAATATCCAATAAGAATGCATAATTATAATACAAATTACACCTAAAATATAATATTTGGCAGTACAATTAATGTTAACCAAGTACGAGTAAATGATAAACAATTTTTCACCACCAACTAAAACAGTTCGCAATCTATACACATATACCATACGCAATTTTGAAACATAATAAATAAAAAACCTCCCCTTCCGGGACAAAAGGGTCTCCCCGCCAACCCTTAATACCCCATAATCTCCAACCAACCAGTAGCACTTAATGGTTTAAATTGGGTGGTTAGAAGAGTAAAAAACTCCTCCACCTCATGGGGGATAGAGTCGGACTCCTCTAACTCCATCCGCAGACCGTATTTGGGGGTATACCTTATATTGCACCAGAAACCCCTCTATACTTTAAGCCCGCTCCGCCCTAATAACCCGAGTTCCATAGAAGGGATAAGGTTCCATAGAGAGGGATAAAAATCTTCCCATCCTATGGCATACCAGCACGCTTTCTTGATCAAGGCCCTGCCACTCCAGGCTGCCCAGCCAAAGCTCTACGAATGTGCAAAATGGCCTGTGCCATCTCAGCTACTGCCCTAGTCAGATCTGAATCTGCTGGGCTAAGCATTTCCTGCATCTCATAATCATCAAAACCTCCTAGATACCGGAGCCTCGGTCTAGCAAATTGAGGGCAGCGGAGCAAAATGTGGTCTGCCGTGTCTATTTCGCCCATTTTACATAGAGGACAAACCCTTTGGCTCCTAGGTAACCCCTTATAGCGACCCTCTACAAACGCTGAGGGGAATAAATTGGTCCTCAGTTTTAGAAAAGCGTTCCGTTTCCCTGCATCTAACCAATTAAAAAGATAGTATTCTCCAAAGGCCCCTGGATTAAATGAGACATATTGAGGAGCTACTTTCTGTTGTGTCAACAGTGCTGATTCCAATTGTAGGGTTTGGTCAAGGATCCTCCTTTTGACCAAACTCCTGGCAGCCGGTAACCCCACTGTCCCTAAACTTTCTATAGAGAACCCCAACCGGAGAACCTCCTTCTCCACTGCCCTACCCCATGATTCCCCTAGGCCAGCTCTCATAGCCATAGATATAAGGGAAGTATTACAAATGGGGAAGAGTATTACCTTGATCCAGAAATAGACCACTGCCTGTCGGGCAGCAGCACTTAATGGGCAAACCCGAGCCTCAGCTCTTAAGAGGACTTGGGGTGTTCCCCTAGGGAGGCCCAGTACACTCCGAAGGAAAGTGTTCTGGATACTTTCTAGTTGACTCACGTACTTCACCCCCCATATGGGAAAGGCATCTAGAAGCTGGTTTATGACTTTAGCTTGGAACACACGTAGAGCAGGCAGAACTAGTTTACCACCTTGGCTAAAGTAGAACTTGGTTATAGCCAACGTAGTCCTCTTTGCCGAAATAAGTGCTGCCTCCAAGTGGTTCTTCCAACTAACATGGTCTGAGAAGATCACCCCCAGATATTTGTAACTTCGCACCTGCTCGATGGTATTCCCGCTTATTGCCCACTGGTGCCTTCTCAGACGTCCATTTGCTCTGATCACTAAAACCTTAGTTTTCTCAAAGTTTATCCTTACCAGTTCATGTTGGCAATATATTCCAAAATCATACATGAGTCTTTTGAGCCCTATCCGTGACTGAGATAATAAAGCAGTGTCATCAGCATAGAGCAAAAGAGGAACCCTACGTGGCCCGATCTTTGGGGCATGAGAATTACAATCTGACAGGGCCTGAACAACATCGTTCGTGTATAAATTAAAGAGTGCCGGAGCCAGCAAACAGCCCTGCCTCACCCCTACCTGCACTTTCACTGGCCGGGAGAGCTCACCCCGGGGATTATATCGGACTCTTAAGGAGTTCCCTGAATGGATAAGGATCATCAGATAAAGTAATCTGCGATCAATACCTAAATCCCCTAACTTCAGCCATAGCCTTTCCCTACAAACTGAGTCAAAGGCCTTCTCTAGATCGATGAAACAGATAAAAAAATTTCTCCGGGCGGTAGTATACTTGGTGATCAGAGCTGAGAGAACAAAGATATGGTCTGTTGTCGCTTGGCCTTTTTGAAATCCAGCCTGTTCGGGCTCCATTATACCTGCACCCTCAAGCCAATTTTGTAATTTTATAAGTAGTAAACGTATGTACATTTTGGCAATGACGCTTAAGAGGCTGATAGGCCTATAATTCTTTGGGTACTTGGGATCTCCCTTTTTAAAGATGGGGATAACAATACTCTCTCTCCATGCCGCTGGAAAAGCACCTGTATTAGCCCTCTGTGCCTGGAATGTAGGCCCCAGAACCGTGACAGTAGGTCCTGGGGCTGGAGTGGCTGGATGTTTCTTGATGCCAGAATCTATGCCTGTGTCCAACAGAAGCAGAGCTGTCTCTCCCTAGGCCATGCTGTAAGCGAATAAGGACCCTCAACGTGGGTTGGTGGAATGACGGCCCCAGAACCCTGAGGGTGGGTCCTGGGGATGAAGTAGCTGGCTGTTCCTTGATGCGGTGGAATGACGGCCCCAGAACCTTGACAGTGGGTCCTGGGACTAAAGTGACAGCTTTTGGATGAAGTGGAACGACAGCCCTCCTTGCCTGGAACATAGGCCGCAGAACCCTGATTGGGACTGGAATGGATGCTTCTTGATACGGTATGATGGCAGCTCCCTGTGAGTGGAATGAGAGCCCCAGAACCCTGATGGTCATTCCTGGATCTAGAGTGGCAGCTTCTGGATGAAGTGGAACGACAGTCCTCCCTGCCTGTAATGTAGGCCCCAGAAACCTGATGGTGGGTCCTGGGGCTAGAGTGGCTGCTTCTTTATGCTGTGGAATGAGAGCTCCCTGTGCCTGTAACATAGGCCCCAGAACCCTGAGGGTGGGACCTGGGGCTGGAGTTGCTTGCTGTTTCTTGATGCTGTGGAATGATGGCTCCCCGTAAGTGGAATTACAGCCCCAGAACCCTGTCGGTGGGTCCTGGGGCTGCAGTAGCTGGCACCCCTGCTCAGCTGGGGGTTTCAGTCTGGCTGGCATTGGTGGAACAGCGGCAGAGGCCCAGCCAGGGCTTGGTGCCTTGCACCCCTGTTTGGCTGGGCCTTGCAGGCTGGCTGGCATTGTACTCAGTGGAGCTCAAGAAGCTCTATTGCAAGCCTTGCCCGGTAGTGATTCTCATATTCACTCAGCCCCCACCCCCAACCCACCGGCGCACTCATGTGAGCTATGCCTGTCTAATTCAAAGCCAGAAACCACCAAATGAGATCACTCCAAATTCTTGAGGTTTATGTTATCATGGGGAAGGTTTAACAACCAATGGGTTTTCCTTTTCTGCTTTAGTATGTACGCCCATGAGATCGCACCAATGGGTGCTTAGGAACTTCATCCACTGCTTCAAAAAGTGGAAATTTACAAGATCTTGTCTTATGTCTATGCTGATCTGAAATGTACATGTATTCTCGGCAGTTAAGATGTCACAAGCCTCAGACAGACAGAGCAAATTCCTCAAGTGTTGGTTTGCTCCTTTAAGATAAACTTTTCTGTATAGAGACTAATGGAATCCAGAGACAGTTGGGAAAATAATGAGCCAAATTCTCGGATAAATGCAGAGTGAAAACATTTGGGAATAGGAAGTTGAAGGGAGACAACAGTAGCTGTACTGTATGGCTCTTGACTCCAGTGATATGACTGAGTGATCTGACATTTTAAAAGCCACTGAGAGAATCTGGTGTAAATATTCAATCGCATGACGGAATATTCTCGAGGTTCAGCTGCCCAATAAAAGACGGATGAATATAAGAAAATGTATGCCTGTCATCTTCTTGTGCCAGAGGTTCTGAAAATGAGCATTATGAACACACTTACATCAGAGAGAAGGGCACCGCAAAAAAAAAATTGGGGGATTGTTTGATAAAAAATTATACCCCACCCTTCCTCAAAGGTTCAGGGAAGCTTACAAAAACACAAAGAAAAAAATAGGGAAAATACAAAACAATAAACTAAAATCCCCTAAAAATCCCTACCCTCATGCCCTCAACCTCTATCCCTGCCCGCCAAAAGCTCTGCCAAAAAGAAAAGTCTTCCACCACCTCCGGAATATGCTCAAGCTCAGGCTCTCGGGGAAGGGAGTCTCAGTACTGCGGCAGCAACCAGAATACCTCTCTGTGGGCCCTTGTCATATGGACAAGATTGGCTGGCGGTACCAACAAGAGGGCATTCCCAGACAACTGCTGGAGTCACAGTGGAGCATGGAAGGAGAGGCAGTCTTTCAGGTATATGGGGACCAAGCCGTTTAGGGCTTAAAAGATCAAAACCAACACCTTGAATTGTGCCCGAAAAGCTTTTGGAAGCCACTGCAGACTATAGAGCATAGGATTAATGTGCTCACGATGACCCACCCCAGAAAGGAGGTGGGCTGCCGCATTCTGCACCTGCTGCACCTTCCAAACAGTCACCAAGGGAAGTCCCACATAGAGCGCATTACAGTAGTCTAGTCTTGAGGTCATGAAAGCATGAATGATGGTGGTCAGATCCAAATCAGAAAGAAAAGGCTGCAGCCTTCTCACCAGGTGGAATTGATGAAAGGCACTCCAGTCCTGGCACTCCACAACCTGACAATCCAGGCACATCAGAATATCCAGAAGAACACCAAGGCTTTGAACCTGAATAGCTTGAGGAGACCAAACCCCCTCAATAACAGGGGTCCCAATCTCCTCCAAGTCACAAGATCAGCTAGCCATCATCACTTCCATCTTGTCTGGATTCAGCTTCAATTGCCTCACTCTCATCCAGTCCGCAACAGCAGCCAGGCACTGGGAAAGTACTGGGACTGTGAGACCTGGATCAGATGAAAAGAGAGGTAGAGCTGGGTGTCATCAATAGAGGTGTGCACCAGGGGTCCATGTCATTTACGTTTTCATTTTTTAGTTTTCGTTATTTAAATCTGTCATTTTTGTTTTCATAAATATCAAATTGTAGTTTTAGTTTTTGCTTTTGTTTTTGTTTTCCATTGGGTTCAATGGAAAACACATTTTTGGCTGTAATGTTTTTTGTTTTTCATTATATTTGGCTGACTCTTGGAGGAGGTATACCTCCAATGGAAAGCATTAAGTGTACCAAATTACAAAAAGATTGGATAAAGGAATCCAATTTTAGAAGCAGTTAAATTAATTTATTTTGCAAAAATCTTCATTATGGAGCCACGCTAGTGGCATAATGAAGGCGGAGCTAACGTTCTTCATTGAGAGTTCCATTGATTTCAATTGGAGTTTGGGGGGCAATTTCCTCTGGCTTGCAACCGACGTTGACAGGGTTTTGTCTTTGATCTTCTTAGTAAGAGAGAATCTGGTCACATACAGAAGTCAGGAAATGGGCAGGGTATGTGCTTCTCATTTCACATTGTGAAATGGAGTAGTGGAAGATGTTTATTTTATTTATTTTATGTTTTATTTGTATAGTTGTAGCCCCCCCCACCTTTGGGGACTACCAAGTGCTTAGCCTGCACTTGCAGAAAGACCGCCACTAGGGGGCAGGAGAGAACAACTGAGCGAGTTGCAGGGGGGAGGGAGGAGACAAGGAGACAAGATGGCTGCCTGAGGAGAGGCTGAGAAGGCCTGGCAGAAGAAACAGGGATGCTAAATCAGCAGCACGAAGCAGAGCTGCGATCAGAGGCTGCCTGAAGGGGAGCAAGGCCAGAGAGAGAGGAGGGGAGTTGGAGCTGCTAAGGAACCCGGGGCAGTCAGAAGAGACCTGAGACCTCACTGAAGCTACCAGTGAGGGAAGTGTGAAGGCTCCAGACAGCTGCCAGCTTACTGACAAAAACCTATGGAGAGGAGACTCGGTCAGCAGCCTGGCTGATGCGGGACCAGAGGGAAGGACAGAAATCTGAGGATTCAAAAACCCCAGGTACCAGAGGGACGGTGTGGGAGGTCGGCTGGTAGGGTGGCCAGCAGGACATTCCTCCAGGCAGCACAGCCCAGCTTCAACCAGGCCAGCGGAGGGAAGTCCACCAGCCTGAGGAGTCACCTTATCCCATGACCCTATTACTATTACCCTGACAGGAAGCTCCTAGAGGCCTCAGCCTGCGCACTGACCAGCCCAGCCCAGAACTCTAGGGGAGAGGGAGTGCGGGGTCCCCAAATAATCTGTTGGGGGAACAGGGGAACTTGAAGCATTTTTAACCTGCCTTGTGAGGCTTATTTTCTGTTTAGAATAAACCTGTTGTTTAACTTGTTAGCCTGTTTCACATGTGCGTGTTTCAATGGTGTGTGTGTGTTCTCTGAGCTACTCCTAGGCATTCCCGCCACAGGGACCTGGCCCATGCAGGGGGGGGAGTAGCCTGCCCCTTTCCTCATCAGGATCCCCATAGTTCTGTATGCACCCCAGGGGGAGGCACTGCAGTTTTGCACCAAATCAGGAGAGCAAGCCCATGAACCCAGGCGCTCTATTCCTTGGACGCCTCCCCAGGGCACACAAAGACAAGGGGGTAGCCGAGGGGGTGTTGCATGTTTGTGTGCTTTTACGGGACTTAGCTCATGCATGTGTCAATTTTATTACTTTGTAAAGTGCCAGGTACACTGCTGGCGCTATATAAATGTTTGTTAATAATAATAATAATAATAATAATTAATAATGTGCAAAAGGGATGGCACAAATCTGTCCCCTTCTGGCTGCTCATGCTGCCTGTGTGTGTTTTTCCCAGAGGGGAGAGGACCGGAGCCGGGAAGCGGAGTGCTGTGTAACTGACATGTGTCATGTCAGTTACACAGCTCCCCACTTCCCCAGCTCTTAGGTCCTGGAGAAGAGGGAAGCAGGGAAGCAGGGTGCAGAGTAATGAACGTGATACTGACTAGGCTAGTCAGTTACACAGCTCCCTGCTTCCTCGGGTCCTGGAGAGGGGAGAGGAGCAGCGGGGCAATGTGTAACTGACATGACAGTGACTAGGCTAGTCAGTGTCATGTAATTTACACAGCTCCCTGCTTCCCCGGCTCTTGGGTCCCGGAGAGGGGAGAGAAGCGGAGCCAAGAGCTGGGAAGCAGGGCACTGTGTAACTGACATGACACTGACTCGGTCTCAGCATAGTCTGCAGGGCTTAGAGGAGCAGCTGCAGGTGTGCAGACAGCAGCGGATGCCTTTAGCACTTCCCGGCCGACAGTTTGTACCCAGGACGAGCTCAGCCAACGGGAGGCGGCAGCTGTGACAACCCATGGGTGTCCAAGACCCCCTCACTTGCAACCTGGAGGCGCTGTGGGGAAATCACGAGTGAGTGACTGAAGTGGGGGCCTTGCAGCCTCCTCATGGAGGGTGTGAGGGGCATTAATACAGGGCTGGGGTAGGTGCATGGCTGGGTCTTGCAATGGCAGGAAAACTTCCATTCACTCACTCCCTAAAGCCAGCTCAAACTGGGACTGAATGGAGCAGCGAGGGGAGCAGCTTCCCTAAGAGGCATCGGCTGACTCAAGCAGCAGTGTGCGGGGGGAGGGCACCACTATTCTCCCCCCCACCCCTGTTAGGAGCCATGGATTGTGGGAAGGCTGCGGGGGCTCCTCCTCATGCTGCTGCTGCTGCTCTGAGTCTCTGCCTCACTCGCAGTGCAAGCCCCGTCCGCTCTGTCACTCCCTCCTGCCCTTCTTGGCCAGCTCAGTGAGTCCTTCCTCCCTTCTCCTTGGAGCGAGGCTGATCCCCACGAGGCTCTAAGTGGGAGGGGGCTACCCACCAGGACTGTCTGTGGAGACCAGGGCCCTCTCTGCCAGCGCCACAGGGTCATAGTCAGCCAGGGAAGGAGGTGCTCGGGTGGCAGCAGGAGTCTCTCTCACCAGGCTGCACCATCCCCTCCAATGCTAATCCCCCACCCATCATGTATACATCTACTATAATCTGTTCCCATCTATACTATCAGAAATCACTGTCACGTGTTTGCATTCTGTTTTAAAAAACCCCAAAGAAATTAGAGAAACAAAAAACCTACAGTTTTACAAACTGAGTTAAGGCAGAATCATACCAAGCAAACTTTAACAAACCTAGAAATTGTGTGTTAAGGCTCCCGCCTTAACTTCCACACCATGTAAGCAGTAAAAATGTTGTATGGCTTCGCATACTGTGCTCGCTTACAAGTTAGGCTCCATGCACCCACACTTTGCCTTGGTCTTTCAGCTCTAATCTTCTTCCTTTGCAAGTTAGGAGCCCTCCGTGTCCCAGAGCAGCTCCTGTGGTCAGCCGGGGGTGCCTTCTTTGAGATTCCTCGCGTAAAGCGGGGGGCCACAATGGAGAGGGCATTCTCGGTGGCTGGGCTGTGCCTTTGGAACTCCCTTCCAGAGGAAGCCCTCCTGGCCCCAAGCCTATTGTCATTCCGGTGATGTTGTAAAACCTGGCTGTTCACCCAGGCCTTTGGGGGTGGGTTAAGGTTATGGTTTTCCGCCCCCATCCTGTTTTATTGTCTTAACTTCCGTGCCTTGTTTTAAATATTGTTGATTGTTTTAAACTGTTTTAATAGTATTTTATGTATTTACAATTGTTGGAAGCCACCCTGAGCTGGTTACAGGAGGGCGCGGGGTATAAATTACATCAATCAATCAATCAATCAATCAATAGGATGGAATATAAACATGTTACATCTGGAAATGCATTTTCAAGTTAATATCTTATACCATCAGGATCCTTTATCCAATATTTCTGAAATTTATCAGAAGGGTTAAACTTGTAGACAGACATATTATCTAGTTGTTTCATGCAATTTGGATGGAAGAGAAAGAAAATGTAGCCATGAATGTGTATAGAGCTTTTTGTAAAATCACAATATTCAGTGTCATCTTAAATTGGTTTCCTTTATCTAATTCCTTCGAAACCTGGTACACATAGTTCCCTCAATTGGGGGAACAATCTCCCTAAGGGTAATTAGTATTGAATAATAAATAATTTTTTTATAGCCGGAAATGTTTTTCAGTATTTTCCCTTTATTTCAAAAACAAAATGTCATTTTCATTTCTATTTTCAATATTATTATTTATTTATTTTTGTTATTGCAATAATGATAATGAAAACAACAATTTTCATTATCGTTATTGTAATAACGAAAACAACATGCACACCCCTAGTCATCAGCATACTGATGAAACCTCACTCCAAACCTCCAGATGATCTCACCCAGCGGCTTCAAATACACATTGAACAAGAGAGGAGATGGAATGGAGCCCTGTGGGGGGACACCACAAGGGAAGGACCGGAGGAGACGACAAGCAATCTTCCATCACCACTCGCTGGAACCTCCCTGATAGGAATGAATGGAACCATTCAAGAGCAGTCACACACACCCCTGCCAGGTCCCACAATTGTGTAAACAACACCTCATGATCAACTGTATCAAAAGCTGCTGAAAGATCTACCATGATCAACAGGGCACAATTCCCTCTGTATGTCTCCAGGCATAGATCATCAACCAAGACCACAAGTGTAGTCTCAGTACTATACCCTGGATGAAAACCTGACTGAAATGGGTACAGGAATCTGAAAGCATCGAGATGAGCCTGAAGCTCCTGGGCAACCACCTGTTCAATAACCTCTCCTAAAAAGGGAAGGTTTAGAGACAGGGTGATAGCTGGCCAGGGTGTCAATGTCTATTTTGGTTTCTTAAGCAGGGACTGGACCACCACAATGTTAAGGGTGTCCATACCCTCCTGAAAGGAGGAACTGACAACCCCAAACAGCAAAGACCCCAGCATCTCCAGGCTGGCTTTCACCAGCCAGGACGGGCAAGGATTTAGTTCCCAGCAGGTTGCCCGCACTGCTCCAAGCATTTGGTGGATGACTGTGACACTAATTGAAACTGATCCAACCAAATAGGACAAGGCTGAGATGAGCTTCCTCAGCCGCAAACTCTGACTCTGCAGTCAAAGTAGAAGCACCCAAGTGATTTTGTCTGCAAAGTAGTTAATAAACTGTCACAGCAGGCAGTAGATGACTCAGGTTCATGATGAAGAAAGACACACCAGATTAAACAGGACATTCAGCACCCGAAAAAGCTCTGCAGGATGAAATCTTGCAGATGCTATGATATGGAGGTAAAGAAAGCTTTCTTCTTCACTAACAGTCACAGCATAGTCCTTCAAAAATGATCTGTACCTCAGTCAGTTGGCTTCAGTATGAATTGAATGCCTCCTACACTCCCACTTTGGCCAACTCAGGTCCTTCGTATACCAGGGGGACATATGCTATCATAGCGGTGGGAGCAGATGCCTGGGTAAGGTTGCCATGTTGGTCCCAAATATAGTCAATAGAGACAAAGTTGTACAGTAATATCTTTTATTGAACCAACTGCAGTTGGTGGAGGTATACAAGCTTTCAGACCTCACAGGGTCCTTCGTCAGACAAGTCAGGAGTTAGAACTGAGTTAGACAGAGCAAAGCAAGAAGGTCATACAGTGATTGGAAACAATGGCAAAGAGACAAAAGGGGGGGACAAGATGAAAACAAGACCCAGCTAGGGGATCCACAATTAAAATGTGTGGAATACAGCAAGGTGGGAAGAGTAAGAGCTGCTGATAGTAAGTAAACTGAAAGCCAAGGACCCGTGTTCACTGTGTTTTCCTCATTGACACCAATGGAGAAAATGCAGTGAATATGGGTCCCTGATTAAAGCTTCCTGTATCTGTAGACAGTCATTAGACTTCCGTAATGGCTTGTGAAACCCATGTCTAAATTAAGTCCATTGTTTATCTCCAGACATAGATCATTGACCAAGGTCACAAGCGTAGTTTCCATGCTATACCCCATATGAAAACCTGACTGAAATGGGTCCAGAAATCCCAAAGCATCAAGATGAGCCTGAATTCAGACATGGCTTTCACAAGGAAGAATCTCTGTGTTCCACCCCTTTCTGACATGGCCACATCTCTTATGGAAAGGCACAGTGTCATGGTGCTCCATAGAGGCAGAGCCAGATAAATTCCAGGAGGGGAACATGCCCCCACTACCCCTTCTTCCCTGTACCCATGATCAGAGTAATTATGTCTTCCCCCCGGGACCTCATGTGTGGAGGCCCGCAGGGTACCATTCTGTCCCCCCTCTTGTTTAACATCTATATGCAGCCATTAGGGGAGATCGTGAGGGGGTTTCAGGGCATGCAGCTTCAGCGGTATCTCTCAGACTCTGACCTCGCCACTATCATCCATGCCTTCATCACCTCGAGGCTGGATTACTGCAGCACACTCTACGTGGAGCTGCACTAGAAGCTCGTCTGGAGGCTGCAGCTGGTGCAGAATGCCGCGGCCTGTGTCCTTACGGGGGTGGGTCAGAGGGAGCACATGACACCAGTGCTTCGGGCTCTGCACTGGCTGCCTATAAAGCACCGAGCCAGGTTCAAGGTGCTGGTTTTAACCTTTAAAGCCCTTCACGGCCTGGGTCCTGCTTATCTGCGGGACCGCCTCACTCCCCATGTGCCCGTGCGACCCTTGAGATCATCCGTGGGAGCCTTTTTGGAGGTTCCCTGGGTGAGGCGGGTGGCCACCGATGTTAGATCTTTTTCGGTGGTCGCCCCTGTGCTGTGGAATTCGCTCCCGGAGGAGGCTCGGCTGGCTCCCACTCTTCTGCTGTTTCGGCGTATATGTAAGACCTGGCTGTTCCGTCAGGCTTTTGGCGGGGGGGAGGAGAGAGGTGGGGATGGGGGCTTTTCCCCACATACTGTATTTTAAATTGTGTTTAAATGTTTATATTATTTTAATGAATGTTGTTCGCCGCCCCGGGCTGCCCTGTGGGCAGGAGGGGTGGGATATAAATTTTAAATAAATAAATAAATAAATAAAATAAATATATCATGTTTATACACATGCTTAACTCACACTATATATCTAGCTCTAAAGAGGGTGTAATAGACGGTCTGTCCTAAATCATTTCAAGATTAGGTCCCAAAACACATGCTTTACAATTAATTCCTCAACCAAGTGCACTTCCATAATGGAAAACAAAAGAAAAGTTCCCCCAAAGTTACACACTCCACCAGTTCTTTCCCCAAGGTGTGATCCACTGGGACAGAAACTCTAGTTTTGGTCACTGCTTGTAATGGCTGTTAATGGATCAATCTGTACTGAACTGTAACACACTTTTTTAGAAGCCAGGAAAGCTCTGACCACACTCTCTCTTCCTCATTCACACTTTCTATGTCAGCTGTTGGAAGGCTGCTCATTTTACACTGGAATGATCCTTCCATAGTTGGCTGTGCTTGCTGGCTGTAAGGCAAAATGGCATTAACAGAACAGCATAAAGTGGCCCTAAATACAGCAGAGAACCTGGACCATGGAATCTAATTTTCTGCTTCAAATGCATGCTTAATTAACTCCCTGCTAGCACCAGTGAGAATTGCATGTTTTGAGTGTACGAGGGGGATGTTGGAGTTTTAATTGGTCTCACATCTTAGATGCTGAAAGGTCAGAATATCAAGTGAGGTATCCTTACAACTCCAGAGCAATATCTTGAGATGCTATTGGGAAGGAATGTTCTGTAGAGTAGGCTATCCTTAAAGCTAGAGACGAAATATGTGAGGAAAGAAGGATGTGATCTGCAGCACTGCCTTCCAGTTTACTCCTGGAGGAAACGTAAGGGGATGATTTAACTAATCAAGACTAGTGCCAAAACTCATGTTGCCAGAGACGTGGAATTCTCCCCAAAAGATACCCCCCCCCATGCTCGGCAAGGCCATGTGGGACATGGATCGGTGGGCATTGAGGAGCTTGAGTGGGGTCAGGGCCGAGTCACAATGGAGCCTAGGGGGAAAAGGCCCCTTCATGCAAAAACCAATCTGCCCTTGGAAAAGGTGATCAGGTGGAGGAAGCCCTGAGTAAGTACGGGGCAGTTAAGAAAGGGTCTCCTCCCTGTTTTAAGAAACCACTGGTGAATAGAACCTGGACTAGCAACGGCCTCAAAGGCATGGAAAACTAGAGCACCCTATATTTCCCTGACACAAGCCAACGCCCCCATGCCCGATCGGTGAAAATGAACCCTTGGTGCCGCCCGTCAGCCTAGGGATCCCCTCATGATTCCCTTCCATCCCCAAATCACCTGAAAACCTCTCTCCTTTCATGCCCAGATATGTCCTTTGTCCCCTCAGCCCCAGTCTGTTTACCTTATGCATCTTCCCTTTGTTGTACCTGGACACACACCCGGACCTCTCTCCTTTCATGCCCAGATGTGTCCTTTGTCCCCTCAGCCCCCATATGCATCTTCCCTTTGTTGTACCTGGACACACACTCGGACCTCTCTCCTTTCATGCCCAGATGTGTCCTTTGTCCCCTCAGCCCCTGTATTCATCTTCCTTTTGTTGTGCCTGGACACACACCTAGAATCCCCTTTGTCCTCCCTATGAGCCTACTGTAGCACCCCATAGCCTATCCCAAATCCTTTATTCTAAACCCTATAACTGCACCTCACTCCCCCTCTGAAATTGAGAAAGCTTTGGATACAAACACGTGTGGGTCCCTCCGTGCATGTCTGTGTCTTAAGGGGTCTCCCAGACTTTGGTCTGCCCCTTCCCTCCATCCCTGAACTTCGCTGGATCCGCGGGCCACCTGTCCCCTTTTCAATGGCAAGGAGAGGTAACCATGCCCAATATCCTCCACACCCTCCCTCCTCCACATTTGAGAACTAGTGAACCAGTGGTCTATGTGAATTAGAGCTACACTAACTTGATAAGCACACTTATCAGACCTGCATTCAAACATAGTTTATCTTAGGTTTCCTTTCTCTCTGTTCCCATTGCTGGTCTCTGCAAGGTTCTTGCCTTTTAAAAGGCACTTTCGAAAAGACTATGCAGCCAAAATAAGTAGGATATCTGTAGGACATCTATAATTTGAAGTGTTTGGAGAGATACCTTTTAGCCTGGATTACTTGTTCAGGCCACGTAGTTTAATCAACACTGCACCTGACAGGCTAAGAAAAAGGACACTGGGTGGAACAAAGACCAGCCATCTGGCCAAAAAAATCAATTCTCCCACAGGTTATAATTTTGAATGAATATTTTAAGGAAATGGAATGGCAAGTTGGTGACCAGCACTTAATAATCTATTACGGGAACATTTTATGTTAGATTTATAGCATACATGGTCAACAGGGGTTCTCAAACTCTTCAAACCACTGGCAAATGCATCAAAATTTCTCCTGGACCAAGCACCTGCTGAAGATGGCCATATATCATCACATGCTCATTTTGAGCTGGCCACAGCTGCATAAAGAAGGCACCTCAGTCCCCACTAGCATCATCCCCATCTCTGGGGATGTGATTTAGAAGATTGCCCTAATTAATGTGTGCTGGCCCCAAAGAAACCAAAGCCTGCTTTGCTGAACTTTTTGCTGAACTTTCCTGAACATTGCCGGTTCCTTGGATCAGTTGCAGACACAGGGTGCTTTTAAACACGATGGCTCCTGCTGCCACCATAGACTTCTCTGGGCAGTGGCGGGAGCCGTCACTCCAACCGGGGGTCAACCTGGTCAAGCAAATGCTACAGTGGCTGGGGCAGGGAGACACACAGACATGAGTCCACCTGCCCCCACCCACATGCTGCCTGGAGCAGCCTGTCCCCTCAGCTGATAGGCAGCCATGGTGCCTGGCCCCCTCCGCCACCCTGGACTGTGGTTGGTAAAGCAGCAGTACAAACGTTATGGTACCTTTTACACCTGACGATTTCCCCAACTCACAGCCTGGGCTAAGTGCCAACACTGCCCAGGGAATGGCCTGGGCTAACATCTGGTGGCGGTTTGTGATGTGATGGTAGCCCACATTTCCACATGGGTCAAAGCATGGAAATGAGGGCTATCATCACATTTCAAAACACCCACAGACCAATTACCATGAGCTCACAGACCAGTGTCCTTTCAGACTGGGAAACTTGAAAGTTCTTGAACTTCCATGGGTGTGCACTGGGAAGGTCTTCAAAAGGGAACTGTATTTTCTGAGATCTAAAGTATCTTCCTCTCTCTGCCTGCATCCCTCCCCACTTGTCCATTCTAGATTGGGACCTGTCTCTAACCACAACTGTTCAGTGCCAGACACATTGCTATATAAAGAATATTAATAAATAATAATGTCTTCCTTTTGGGATTAAATGACTATAAGCGTGTGAACCTGAGGTGGACTGTTCAGTGGACTTCATACAGCAAACATTTCATTGCCTTGTTAATTTAACAAAGTAAGACTGGCACTGGAAACTACAATCCCTGCCTACAGATTTTAATTGTAAAAAAACCTCAACAACCCATGGTTTGTTTTTGTCCCTTTTTAATGACTCACAGAGGTATTAAAAAGTATGTCAAATGTGAGTGGCAAGCTGAGAGGGAAAAAACTGTAGCAAAGTTCTCATGATTCTGGAATGAGATCCAGCTATCATCATGCTAACTCCGTTACGTCCGGATCTGAATTTAACAAGAACCTTTCCAGTTATTGCAAGGGGCTTTGGATCAGGCTCATAAAACCAATCTTTATCTTTTAGGTCTCCTGCCCATTTTACAAATTGGGGAAATTAATGCCAAAGGGTCAAGTGACTTGTCAACTGTCATGTGGGAGGTCAGTAGTAGAGTCAGAAATAGATAGAATCCAGGTGTCCAAACTTCTAGTTCAGCATTCTGTCTCCTGCACTACAGCACCTTCTGCTAATATAGCAGGTGCAAGAGTTGCAGACCAAAAGACATCCATCTAATCTCAATATACAGTAGTGCTATACACTTTTCTTTTCTCTCCTTTTTGGTCCTGTCATTCTGTAAGAAGCTTGTAGAAGCTGTTCTTGGGCAGACTGGAAGAAGGAAAATGATAGCAGACGGCAACAACTGTTCTATGGTCACCTGATGAATGATACTTACTGCGTGCTGGCTAAGGGGAAAATTAGAATACGAAACTCTTCCTCAGACTAGAGTTTCCAGAAGACACTGCATGCCATAATTCTACAAGGGCTTCCCACTCCAGGTGTCAAGCAGTTTAGTCACATGACAGGGGAAATGGATCAGGCATTTAAATTACTGGATGTAAATGTTTATCATTAAACTAACCAGGTTTTTCTCTTGCAGACAGGTTTCTGGTAGCATTTGGGGAGGGAAGTTGTTTTTTGCCATCTTGTGCTCAGCTAGATCCTGCTGAGCCACTATTCCTATACCTACGGTCTGTTTACCCTTATCCTTGCCACATGGACCTGCCTGGTGTCATTCTCATCGTAACCAAGCCAAGTACGTGCACTTGAGACCTCGCATCTTCATGAATGTTAGACCCCTTGTCTCTCCCTCTGTTCCCCTTCCTAAGTCTCTCCCCCAGCTCCTGTCTCTCAGATTGTAAGCCCTAGGGGCAGGGACCGTGTCTATTTTATTACTTTGTAAAGTGCCAGGTACACTGCTGGCGCTATATAAATGTTTGTTAATAATAATAATAATAAGTGGCTGAGTTCACCTTTGAAGTGCTGCCGAGTTTAGCCTTTTTGACTGTGGTCTAATCCTGCTTTATTGGAAATAAGAGTGCCTAATGATTATGCCACACATTCAAAATTCTTTTGGGTGTATTTTTAGGCCTGCCAGTAACACTCTAAGCTTAGCCTGTCATCTCTGCAATGGGTGTTTAAGCTCTTCTGAAAATTGGTTGAGTGTTGGCTAGTAAAGTAATTGGATTAATGCATTGAACTCCTGGGCCTGACTGCCAAATTAGTCTGCAGTAGGATGCTTTCCATGTATTCTGACTGGGTTGTAATGCCAAGGTCTGCTCTTTCTGTGTTAATGGAATCCATCGGTCATATCCAAACATGGTGTGTAACTCAAAATACACAACAAAAATGTCAGAGCCCCTGCTAGCTGACCTATAGCTCTGCCAACACAGTTGCTGCAGTCAGAGATGGAGAGAGTAGGACAACCAAGCTGATTGCTTCAGGCTGGCCTTACAAGGCCCTTGCAAACACCATAGTCTCTGGGAGGGCAGTTAGTGAGAGCAGGCCAGCGAGTAATCTCTGTGCTGCTGGAAGCTTAAGCTAATGACCACAAGGACAATAACTGGTGCTGACAGGGAAGAAGGATAAGGACAAGAGCTATGTTGGCTTGAAAGGAAATTCAAAGACAATGTGGGGAGAACAGCACAGTAGAAATCATTGTATGAAAACATGGAGGGATGGAGGGGACTAATTCCTCCTGCCTGCCCCAAGTTTGAAATGCAAGGAATACTCTCCTAATATCTCCCCTGTACATCTCCTATGGCAATAATATATTTTTTTTAATTTTGGACAGGTGTAGGCATTTTATTTAACTTGGACATGTGGTGGCAAAGTTCTGGGATGGGTTTTTAGGGGTAAAGGCATGGGTTTTTGGGGTAGGGAAAACTCTACCCTCCCTATAGAACTTCTGTTATGCCACTGGTAGAAGTAGAGATATGAAATGAGAGCAGGGGAGATCTCTCCAGAGAATAGAGGAAACAGACTCAAGGAATTCGGAGGGGAGAGAGGAAGAGAAATGGTGGGGAGAAAAAGCCAGGGGTCCAAGTAAAGGGAAGAATATGCAGCTAAGAGCGGAAGAGGAGTAACAGAAGAAGGGGAAAAGATATCTGATAAAAAGGAGTACATAAAAGACAGAGCACCAAGAATAATTAAAGTGAGTAAAAATGCTTGACAGTAAGGACACAAGAAGGCGATGGCTGAAGGTGGAAAGTGAGGATGCAGCAGAAGAGAGTGAAAGCAAGAATTAAAATAAAAATGAAACATGGAGTTGTTACATGGATTTGTATCCTAGTCAGTATTTAACTTAACATTAAACTGAGATTTTTCTTTTACACAATCTGTCTAATCTGTGACAGTCACAGCCACAACACAATCACCAAGCCAAGAGCACAGAATGGTCCAATAAAAGAGTAGGTTTCCAAGGACCTGCTCATTGAATTCCATAGGTACCTTTATCTTGATTTCAGTTAGTGCTGAAATTCGGTCATTGGTTTTCCTCAAAAAACACCAAGGACAGGGGCATTTGACTAGATTTTCTGAGTTCTGAAGTTTCAAGGAGGGCCACCTGAAACTTGGAAAATTGAGTCCAAGTGCAGAGAAGGGGACTGGAGGTCAGTGCTAGGCCCCTGCTTCCCCTTCCCTGGCCCCTGCTGGCCGGGGAGGGAATAGGCCATCAGGGGCCAGGGAAAGGAGGGTGGTTGCCTAGCAGGGAGGGAGGTAGGTGTGTGTGTGTGTGTGTGTGTGTGTGAAGTGCTTAGGGGGAGTAGGGGGCCTATCAGGGGTGGTTTACATACCTTCTGGAGGGGTCCCGTGCTGATATGTGGCCTCTTCCTGCTGGTAAATTTGGAAAAAATAATTTAAAAACCCCACTGAGCATGCTTGTCCCTTTTCAAAGATGGCACTTGTAGCATGAACAGGCCAGCATCATCTTTGCAAAGATCTGAGCATGCTCAGAAAGGGGTCATTCAGGCCCTTCTGGGCATGTTCAGTGGGTTTTTTCATTTTCACCCTTACAAGCCAGGAAGAGGCCACGAATTGGCGTATGACCCCTCCGGAAGGTAAGTAAACGACCCTGACCCCCCTGTTAGCCCCCACTTTCCTTTAAGCACCCCACCCCTAATCCCCCTGCTAGACCTCCTGCTTCCTGTTAATTACCCCAACCCTTCCCCTTCCCTGGCCTCGGAACTTGGTGAGTATTTGCTGAGGGTCCAAGGAGTGGCATATTTTTATTATTATTATTATTATTATTATTATTCAGAGCAGCCCTAATTTCAGTGGCCATGCATTATAATTAGAACATGCACAGCTACATAGGAGTCGGACAAGTGTAAAAGGTGGTAAACAAGCCCAAGTTACATATGACAGAATGTCCTATCCAAGTTAGCTTTACTCCTGTTGTCACGGATTGAGTTTCTTTAGGCATTACGGGCTCTGAGGTTCAAAATGTCAATGACTCCACCAGCAATGCAGCAAAATGATCTACCTTTGGCCATACAGCTGGTTCACAAGGATTAATAAGATTGCAGGGAGATAGAAATAAATTGTACAACTTCCCTTGGTGTCAGTGGTGTAGGATCCAATCTGCTGTGAAAATCCAGTGTCCAATAGCTCTGGCCATTCCTCATTCGTCATTGATGTGAGTCGTCTTTTCTCTAGTGTTTTCTTCCTTGACCACCATACCAGACAGGACTGATAAAGTAATATGGAGCATTGGCATGGTGTAAAGGTGCACAATAATTACACTTTTATGTACTGTATAAGTATAGAATTTGTTACCAAATCTACTCTCTTCCTGAAGAACTATGCTCAAGAATTAAGCACTTGCATTAAAGGACAATAAACTATAGGGTGAAATGTTGACCCTAAGATGTCAGTGATGGGGTTTGGTTTTCTTTCCACTGACTTCAGTAAAACCAGGATTTCCCTACTGCTTGAGTTCTGGTGATCATGAAGAAAGGCATAAAAAGTAAAACCATGAAGCAAATATAAACTGTGTATCTGAGAATGCAGAGAGGCAGTTGTGGGAATTACTTGTATGAGTAATCCCCAAGCTCCGTGGAGAAACCTGGTATAATATATTTCTGGAAGGAGAAGTCAGTAATAATATTCAAACCGGAAAAAAGATATAGTATTTTTTAACAGCGTGGGCAGTTAAATATTGGGACAGATTACCAAGGAAGGTGGTTAATTTTCTGTCATTGGGATCTTTTAATTGAGTCGGGATGACTTCCTAAATGTTGCTCTCTAGCTCAAACCCAAGTTGTTGAATTAAATGCAGGAGCAATATCTGTTCTATGTTGCAGAGCCTGGTATAATCTAGTACAACGGTTCTCAGCCTTTTTGTGGGCAAAATCCACTGATATCTTTTTTTAAACAAACAGGACCCATCTGGGCAGAGTGTACAAAACATGGGCAGGAATCAAGAGATTTCCAGGATTCTGGGCTGGTTTTTCTCAGCCTGGATGCAGCAGGCTATGCAGGGTCAAGAGAGACACCAAGAACAGTCTCAGGGATGGCCTTACACAGAGCCTAGATGCACAAGCCAGACCAGTAGGAGCAATGGCCCAAGCCCCACAGTCAGAGGGGCCCCTACAGGGAGGTCAATCCTGTTAGCCTCAGATCCAGAACTACTGAGACCTTGTGACGAACTATTTCTGCAAGGCCTTCTCCCTGCCTGCAACTCTCAGCACTCCGTGACTGCTTCCTGAGGGGCCCTGCCCACATCACTTTCAGTAAATCAATGATCCTTTAATCCTCCCTGCCAGAGGTGTGTGTGCATGTGTGTGCGTGTGCATATGCGTGTGTGCACAGAAAAATGAGAAAGAACTTGTGTATGTGCATGCATGCACAAGCCTGATATCTCTTATTGGATCAACTTCTTTTGGTGATAGGGTTGCCAGCCACCTCTCACGGTTTGACCTTGAGACTCCTATAGCCCAGGATGGGAGTCTCAGGGTCAAACTACGAGAAGTGACAACTCTGGTTGCTATAGATGTGAGATCTGTAATTTTTCTGTCTGGTTTGAAAATCTAGAAAGGGTATAAAATTAGCACTGCAATATATTTGCCCCTAAAGCAAAAATTCTTACATTCTTCTGTCAACATGAGTGCTCACCCAAAGTTGGATGAGCTGGCCCTGCAAAGGCTAATGGACTCAGTTCTCCTGCTGATATTCAGCTAAACATCCCAGATGAAATTTTATTTATTTATTTAACTTTGTAGCCTTAGGCTCAGGGTGGCACCCCCCTCCCACAAAGCAATTATTCCTTTAGATTTTGCACCCCTTGCTACTTCCGGAGGTGCTAACCCCAAACATCTCCCCCCATTGACATTTAATCATTTTTAATTATCATTTTTAAAAACACCCCCCACATATGTACATACATTTGGGGGTCTCCTTTCTACTTGTTTGGTTTCTGAGCCTTTCACAGTCCAGTCACATTTTCTCTTTAACAATTAGAACTAGAAACTTATTTTTCAAAAATGGACTTAGAGATCCTCACAATTTATCATGAGCAAGGACCCATTTTCATTGCATTTTCCTCACTATGTCAATGGGAAAAACACAGTGAACATGGATCCCTACAGTTCTCATTAGCTAAAGACTTTAAAAGACTCTTCAAATCATGAGGATTCATGATAGTATCATGGCAGATGGTAGCCTAGTATTCCACTCTCCTGGATAACACATTGCTTTTCAGCTCTGTTGACCAAATACCAATGCATATATGCTTCACGAGCTAAACACACAGAGTTAATCTGAGATGTTGAGTGGCACTAGAAAGCAGAGTGCAGTATAGATCAGTGGTCATTCTTTTCTCTCTTTATAATTTAAGTTCTATTTGCACTCTTATTAAGTAGGATTTTTTTTCAGAGTTGTTCCATTAATCTGCTTGCTTTATCTACAGACCCTTTGAAATAAAGCTGCAACTCACCAAGGTCAGGTGCCAAACATTCAGTATCCTTCTACCCAATCACTACTAAGAACTTTGTAAATCTCATTCATTTAGAGACCTACAGTTGCGCAGGTTATACTGGTCCTGAATCTATTTATAACTTAGTAATCTGTCACTGGGAGCTTTAAGCAGCTCTTTGCTACATGCCATAGGAGTTGTAATGTAATAGCAGGGTATATTATAGGATTTCCATTGTCTCTTTTTAGAAACAGCAGGTGCAGTGTCAGCAGGTCACTTTGATAACAACATGCAGGTAAGATCACAAGTGTCTTGTGTAACACGCCTACCTTTGCTGGTATTGGCCCTTCCAAATGACCTGATAAACAAAGGACAGTTGTGTGTCCTGTCACAGTTCTTCATTCAGACACTTCCCACAACAACCTATCTCCTGCAGACCTAATTCACAATTAGCTACAGTGACTTCTCTCTTGTGGCAAACACACAATTTTCCGTGTAACAACACACAAATGCACTAGTCATTGCACCATGGAAGGAAGCAAGGGCTCAGTCATTTGGGTTTAAAAGGCTGCACTCTTTATTTAACTTTAACATGCCAAACATTCAGCCATGGAACCCGAGCCCCGTCCCCATAATCAAACCTGTTTCATTGGTGCTTGAACATTAACACCAGGAGGTCCTGAGGTACTGCTCAGGTTCCACCTCCTTTGCATGAAACCAAACTACTCCAGCCCCCATTTCCAAGATGCTTGGCTTGAAATGGAGGGGTATTATGTACATATTTTCTGGTGGGCTTATTAAGTGAGGCCCCAGGAGCACAGGTATATGATGTGCCATGCTTTGCAGGAGGGGCGGGGTAGAAATCTATGAAATAAATAAATAAAATAATTAAATTCAGGATCACACTGGTCCTGCAGATTAATTGGCTACACCGACCTTGGCCCCTGGAAAGGATCGAGAGCTGGGGTGAACCCAATGGACTACCCTGTTTCGCATCTCATAAGAAAATATCTCCTTTTTTACTTCCATTCTTCCTAGCCTACAAACTCCCAACTTTCCACTGGACCATCCTCACAGGAACCACCAGCTTCGGTTGGCTGGTTCCCCCTGATCCTTACAGGAAACTCAGGACATCCATGAGATTCTCCCTCAACTTGCTTAGGTACAGCTGCACCCCCGAGTCAAATAGATGTACCCCATCCTCACTGTAAAACTCATGCCGGACTTGACAAATCTTGTCATGAATGACATAGTCTCCACCTCGTGCGATCATCCATCTTTCAATTTCCCATTTTGCATTCCTACAGGCTTTGTCCACCTTCTTGAGGTGTTCCACACTGCACCATACCCTCCACTTGAGCATTCTTGCCAAGGGACCAGCCTGGGAACATAGCAAATGCTTGCTTCAAGTCCTGCTTAACACCCTTAATCAATTCAACCCCTTTTACTCTAGGCAAGTTGTTCTTGCCCAGGTGAATGACCAGCCCATCAAGTGCAGGGGAACCTGAAGATGCATGCAGTGTAGATATGAGCTGCTCTCAGAACATGCTTTTCTTGCCCATCCATGTTATTTCAGCTTGGTCACTAAAGCCTAGCTCAGTCCCAAACAGACCCTTCCTGCTCCCAGCCACTTTCACCATCCAATGCACCAGGATGTGACCCATAATCCAGACATGCTGCCTCTGCTGATGTCCCTCAATTCTGAAATGGCATGAAAACACAAGACACATTATAGCTGCCACCCTCGCTAGTCAGAAAGTGGGCACACCTCATCTCCCTAGGCGTACGTCCCTCACATATGATCTAAAGATGCCTGACCATTGAATTTCCTTGGCACTAAAACATGGGACACATGTTGTGCTCGCTACCCCAAACCTAAAGGAATAGGACACAAACTGGTGAGGAAGGAGCTGGAGGTGGTGTAGGTACTTACGGAGTACTGCTATAAATTGGTAACATGTGAGAAGTGCATGGTGTGTACAAACAATGGTCCCTTGTAACTGGGTCATCCCATATTCAGGTAGCTGTCCCACCAATGGAAAAAGGAGTTGAGGGCCGCCACCTTAGGGACTATCGTGCCTGGAGCCAACTCTTCCCACTAAAACATGAGCCCAAACTGTAGCATCTGGGGTTTGGAAATGGGGAAGCCCAGTTGCCAGCTCTGCTGGACCCTAGATTGTTAGAACTGCTCGTAAACCACTTTGGTTTGTGGGGCCAGAGATTCTTGGACAGTGTCAAAGAGCTCAACTATCCAAGGCTCCACACTACAGATCTTCCAGAATTGACTCAGGTGTCGTGCATGCTCTGTGGACCAAAACAGAACTGGTCCATCTGGGAATGAGAAAGGGCATTGGATATGCCATTGTTAATTCCTGGAACATGCTTGGACAGGAAAATGATGTTATGCCTTAGGCAATCTAGCACAAAAACCAGGACCAGTCTCAAGTCATTACCCATGAGGATTTTGATGACAGTGAGTTGATAACATGGACAACAGCCACATTATCGCACCACAACAGGATCTATTTTTTGGCAAAATTAGGCACCCACAAGTGGACCACCACCTCCATCAGAAACAGTTCTAGGAAAGTAAGAGCTCTGGTAATTCCTGCACACTCCCATGCTGGAGGCCATGGCTGGGCACACCAGTGGCCCCAGAAGTACACCCCAAATGTTTAGCCAAAACCATCCACTGAATTGGATTGTAACTGCAGGTCCATCTTGAGCAGCAGCTTATCCTAGTTTGGTTGCCTAGCAAACTAACCCCATTATACTTAGCTAGAAAGGAATCCCAAATCCCCATGTCCTCCCTCATTTCTTTGGTAATCCTCCAGTGATGGCTGGGAGGACAAGTACCCAGAAACCTGTGTGGTGTACAAGTGGGATAGGAAAGCTCTGCTTGGTGCCATGACTCCGTAGGGGTCTGCATGTCGTTTTCGTTATTACAATAATGATAAAGAAAATTGTCATTTTCATTATTGTTATAGCAATAACAAAAATGACAAATAATATTAATGAAAATAGAAACGAAAATGACTTTTTGTTTTTGAAACAAAGGGGAAAAACTGAAAAACATATTTCCGGCTATAACTTTTTTGCTTCTTTTTCAATCCTGATGAAACTTGGGGAGATTGTACCCCCACCAGGTACAATAGTAAATATGGAAAGGGGTATAAACTTGCCAAGTTTCATCTACATTAAATGTGAGGCAAAAAAGTTACAGCTAAGAATGTATATGAAGATTTTTGCAAAATAATATAATTCAACTGCTTATAAAATTGGATTCCTTTTCCCAATCTTTTTGGAACTTGGTACACTTAATGCCTTCCATTGGAGGTACAATTATTCCAAGTGTTAGTCAAATATAATGGAAAAAATATTTACAGCCAAAAATGCATTTTCATTCAAACCAATGGAAATCGGAAAATTAAAATGAAAAATTGACATTTATGAAAATGAAAACGACAAATTTAAATAATGAAAATGAAACATTAAAATGAAAAATGACATGGCCCCTGGTGAACACCTTTACTCAGCAGGAAAAATTGAGAGACCTGAACAGTAACTGCAATTGCCTGACTGTAACTTTTCCGGCCACCATGCAAGCGCAAATTCCCTCCCTAAGGGCAATTAAATCTCTGGTGGCAACCTGGAAATGGAGTGAACAGTATATAACTGGATCCCCAAATAGGTCAAAGCCATGGCTAGTCCCTCCATCTTCTCCCACATGAATGGGAAACCCAACTCATCGGTCAGATACTGAAAGGTGCCCAGCAGTATGGAGCATTCAGACATGCCCTTCCTTCCTACACACAGGAAGTCATAAAACTAATGCATGACTTGCTGCTTTCCCTCCCTCTGTTGGACTGCCCAGTTGAGCATTGAGCTGAACTTCTAAAAAAAATGCACATGAGATGGAACTTCCCATGGCCATGGCTATATCAACATAAAATTGGCCCTGGAACTCAAAGCCTAGCAGTCTGAAGTCAGCTGGGTGGACTGGGAGCAGTCCGATCCAAATGCCAACTTTATGTTACTCTCTGCTAACAGTTCCCCCTTGCCACATGTTCACATCATTTTGACCGCAGAGTCAAAAGAGATATAGCACACCATACACCACTCAGGGGGAATCACACCATTGACTGAACTCCCCTTGGGGTAAGAGAGGTGGTGAATAAGGCAAAACTCACCAGGGGCCTTTTTTGGGACAACCCCTAGGGGAGAAACCTGCAAGTCTGGCATTCAGGTCGATTTGAATGGCCCTGCCACAATGCCCTCCTTAGCTTTCTCATTGAACTTGGCACATACTATGTGCTCCATGCCCCTGATGGATTTGAGGTTGTCAGCCCTGCTATGCACTCTAGCATCCGCAACTGGTATCTGGAAACACTCCTTAAGCCTGCTAATCGTGTATGTAGCAGCCATGCGGTTGTGGTAGTACCACAGGTCTCACTCCAAGGCCTCATGATGTACTGATGTTGGTGCCCTTCCCAGCACCTGGGTGCTGGAGAGAGAGGGTTGTCCCTCTCAGAAGCAGGGACTGATTGCCTACTCCTGTTCCCATTCTGCTTGTACCTATTCCAGGTGGAGGCTGAGTGCTGACTGGAACAGTGGGTACAGGAGTGTTGAAATCTGCATGTGGGGCAAAAATGTATTTATTTATTTAGTCCAATTTATATATTGCCTGTCCCTCAGAGGCTCAGGGTGGCTTACATCACCCTAGGACTTCCACCTGCTTGCATTGTTGAAGTCCCAGCACACTACCCCCGCCAGGCTGACTTTGTGCCCTTTGACTTCAGCAGAGTCAAAAGCACCAAAGCCACCACCCTTTGCCAGGACATGCCTGCTGTCTGAACAAGGGTCACTCCTTGAGTTGCTCATGCACTCTAACCAAAGGTCAGGTGCATGAACATCCCAACACAGGCCAGACTTAATAGCCACCTGCTGTCTGAAGGACTCATTGTAGCACAACCATGCCCCCAGGGCCCTCAAATCATAAATCCTTCTCACTATATACCCATACTTGACCAATTTGGACCCCGGACCAGGAAGGCCAGAAGCAACACCCAGTGCAACATCCAATTGACCTAATTGCGCTCAGCTTTGGGACACTTAAACCACTTGTTCTCTTTTTTTATCCCATTTTGCATTGGGATTCAAGATGGAGTTGCTGAATAGGAGGGCAATATATATCCATGTATTCTCCCCTCCAAATTTTCTTCTGGGTTACTTGAAGTAAATGCTTCCCAATAGGGGCAGAAACATCCTCATATCACAAATGGGGGCTCTTCCCATTTGTGGGGCTATTAGCAACACCTGCTTGCATCACAGGGTGCTAGCTAGCTTGAACTTTCTCTGGTTGGGATTACCTCAAAGAAGGAGTTTAATTTCCCTGCTGCAAACCGCATACTAAAATCACTCTCCCCTGATTGGAAAGAGGGAATGAGCTCAGTATGCACTATGCAGTTTTCAGCAGGTAAATTAAACTCCTTCTTTGAGAAGGTTCTAGCTAGCCATCAGGCATGGAGACTAGAGCCTTCAGGGGAAACTGGTAGTAAGTGGCTGGGAGAAAGTCATGGACAAGTTACTTCAAAGGAAGTTTCCTGTATCTCATTTTTGAGATGTCCTGACACCTTGCGAAGAAGAGACAGCTGTATTTTAATTCCTTGAGAAAGTGGGATGGTTTGGCTTGCATAAAATGCGGCAGCCCAGCTCCTTACAGGGACGGGTCGTCAGAAGCACATAACAGTGGTGCACCGGAATCTACATTGGTTGCCTATTGTCTTCCAGGCACAATTCAAGGTGCTGGTTTTGACCTTCAAAGCCCTAAATGGCTTGGGACCCACTTATCTGGAAGATTGCCTGGCCTAACATGTCCCATCACAGCCTTTGCCGTCATATGGTGATGACCATCTGAAGGTACTGTTTTTTAACCTGTTCTCCAGGGCAAGTAGGGCATTCTCAACCGCCACTTCGCTGCTGTGGAACTCCCTCCCCTGGGAAGTTTGAAACTGTTTAATTCACAAGGGTGTTTGACAGTGGGAGTTAGGGGAGGAGGGTATTGTGAGGTGATGGGGTGAGTTTGGAGGTTGGGGAATTGGGGTTGAGAGGTCTGGTGGATGGTGTAAGGGTTGTGGGGTATTTTATGGGGCAATTTTTGTAATTGTTTTCTATTTGTATTTTATATTTTGATATTGTAAGCCACCTGAACTGCCGTTGAGGGGAAGGGCAGGGTAAAAATTCCTTCATGTCTGTGTGCCAGAAATGGTTACTCATGGGAGGTTTCTGGGTTTGTGACTGCCTGATAAAATTACAAACTGCCCTACAAGCAAGCAATCACTAAATCACAATACAATCATATTCATACAATAGTACTCAAGAGTGATTGCAGTTGCCATGTTGGTTCAAAATATAGGAGATGGAGACAATGTACTATCACACTATTCCTACTGAGGCACTAGCAAAGTTGTGCAAGAACAGTGTGGAATAGCACTAAATATTGCTGAGGTGAATGCAGTACCAAAGAACATAAAGTATTTTGGGGAGTATTTTTCGATTTTATTTCAGTATTTCAGTTGCATTATTTTTGGCAATTGCCCCTGTGCCATAGTGTAAATATTGCTAAAATTGTGTAACTGAAATATGGCAATGACTGAAATATCTAGGGATGAGCGAACACAGTTTAGAAGTTTGGAGTTCGGCCCGAACTCAGCCTGTTCGGACGACCGAACCGAACTGAACTTCCGAACAGGAACTGGCCGAACCAAACTCAATCCGAATGGTGAAATGACCGAACAGTTCGGTCAGTTCGGATCGCGTTCGGGTGAGTTCGGGTGGCAAAAAAAGGTTCACTGTAAGGTCAAACGTAACAGGGAGGGGTAGTACAGTAGTCACTGAGGAGCAGACTTCCAGGCACCAGGGGTGGAGAGAGTTTCATTTCTTGCAAGCATCTGCCTCCCCCCTTCCCAACACCTTCTGAGCTAGTCACTGTTCCTGAACAGCAGGCATTGAGTAGGATTATTAGATTGCTTTAAGTTTCATTTCAGTTTTGTACTGAAATGAAACTAAAACCTTAAACTGAAACGTTGTGTTTGTGNCTAGCTTAGTGATAGAGATAGCGTTAGTGATTTAGTTTTAGTGTTTGTAGGAGTAGGTCTGTATACTTATTAGATAATCCATTTAGTTCAGGGCATTTAGAATAGTTAATAGCAGTTAGATTTAGTGTAGATAGATATAATATTTGATTAAAAAAAACCACCCATATAAAACCAAAAAAAACAAATAAAAAACAAAAGAAAACCATATAAAACCCAATAAAAAAACAAAAAAACATATAAAAAACCAAAAAACCACCCATAACAACATTTCCTGAATGGCCGAACCGAACGGCTGAACTGAACGGCCGAACCCGAACCCGGCGAACTAACCGAACTGCCAAACCGAACGGCCAAACCGAACGCAGATAAACCGAATGCAGCCGAACCGAATGGATGAACCGAACACAGCCAAGCCGAATGGCCGAACCCGAACCGCGATCTGTTCACCCATCCCTAGAAATATCAGCTAAAATAACCAAAATATGCAATACAGAAAGACAGAAAAACAAAAAGGACTGACACAAAATAACAAAAATGGATACCGAATTTAGCACAAATGTATCCATTTTCATGGATTTTTAATCCATGATTAGCTATCCAGAAATATTTAACAGTAAGAGATGTTCAGCAATGGAACAAGTTGCCTAGGGAGATTGTAAGCTCTCTGTTACTGGAGGTTTTCAAAAGGAGACAACCATCCATCAGGGATGTTGTAGCAGTAGTCATTCTCTTTCCAAACAGGGGATTGGACTAGATGACCCCCAAGGGACTTTCCAACTCTGACATCCTATGATTCTATTTTAGGGTCGAAACGAGAATTAAACAGACTCTTGCCAGAAATTGCATGAGAATGGAAAATTACTGAGATCTTGACACCTGGTTTGAGTTCTTGGTGAGATTTCAAGCCTAGCTTCCCTGCCCCCAACTTTTAGTATGTTTTCATTAAAAAGTAACATGCTTTGAAGGAATGACTGAAAAATCTGTTAATACATTCAAACTATACTATTTAGAAGCCAAACTATTACCATAATGTGAAGCTGCTAAGTAAAATGCATGCTGTTAATAATAAGTCAAAGATATTTAGACATTGCTATGTGCACAATGGAAAAGGACACGTTAAAACTGTGCTGAAGTTTGGAATAGAAGAAACAGTATATCATAATCCACGTCTCTGCCCATGCTCCCACACACAGCCCTGACACCAGAAACCCTCTCAGCAATCCAAACAATTGCCACAACTAAATTGGACTGAATTGTTTTCTAAAACTGAATGAAACCCCCTTATTTTTACACAGAATGATTTACATAATGACTGCCATGTAAGCAATCGTCAGTTGTTAACTTCAATATGCCAGCAGCTGTTAACTTCACTATGGAGACAGCGGTAACTCCCAGGACACCATGATCCTGGACATGATACATTTTAGGCCATCTAATTTCTGGGAAGCAACAGACCACTAAAACCACTTGCCCACATTACCTCGCCGTCAAATCTCCCCACGGGGAAATCTACTGGCAGTGGCTTTGTATGGTGCACTATACATGTGGGCGCTTGTAATCAGTCACGTCCTGCTCAAAATTCAGCCCTGACAATTGAAAGGAAAAAAGCTGCAGGAAATGGCTGTTTACAAGCACCCACATGCACAGCGTGCCCTAAGAACCCCCCACTGGGAGATTTCCCCACCAGGAGATTTGGCGGCACGGTAATGTGGGCAAGTGGCCTGAGAGGAAAGGAAACAGTGGCAACAGGAAATGGTGACTCATGCCCCCTACCTCGCCATGATTCCCAGGCAACCCCAATGGTCACTCAATAGAAGTGACTCAGACCATAGCTATTAGTGCTCTATGTGCTGCACCATAAATGCCTGTATTGATGAAGAAATTGAAGTCAATGGAGATTAAACTAGTCGGGTTTTATAGAAATTAATCCAAACTCTTATAAATTTGAAGAGAAAATGGTGTCCTTCCTACAGGTTATTTAAATCCAATTAAAATGTTCTCTAGCAAATAGTAGGAGATGTCCTACAGAAAGTATGTGATTTTTTCATAATCTCCTTACACCCCAGTATTGCCAATCCCAAACATTCAAAAATTCTAACTCCAGCCAGGGTTGTGACAATTGGGAGAGAAGAAGACAGACATTTCCCTTTTGCTCTTTCCTTGGGTATTCTCAGAAGGGGGGAATCACCTTTCAGATATGGGGTTTCCACTACCAAGGCCCCCTGCCTCCACTCCCTCAGATCAGGCACAGGAATGGCAGATAGGTGAAGCTAGAGACAGCAGCAAGGTGTGTGCTGTGTGTCAGGAGAAGGGCAGAAACATGAGGGAAGTTATCTCTGCTCTAAGCAGCAGGTCCAGGGTGAGGTGGAGGAGATTGGTGCAGGGGAGAGAGATGAGGAGGTGAGAGTGAAGGACAGGAGACAGGGTGCTTTGTCCGCGGGAGACATGGCCACGATGTAAAAAACCGGTAAAGTGGACAGTGTTTAAAAATCCGGTATGCCGATACCGGTGATTATCAGATTAATCCGGTACACCTGATTATCGGGTGTATCGGATTTATCCGATGTCGTTATTCCCATCCCTAGTGCCTACCTACCCCACGCTTTCAGTACCTCTGCCTGAAAGTCCACTGGCCACTACTGCACCTTTGCTCAAGCTGGTAAATGTTGAGTGGGAGTTTAAGTTCCACCACCACTTTGGGGATTTTGAGCAGTTAGATTACACCTGGGTCACATTTTCAATGAAAGCTGAAAATGGAAGGTATTTAATTGTAAGAAAAGCATCAAATATCACAAGAGCTAAGAAAATGGGCCACAAACTCTTACTCCAGAGTAGTTCCTCTGGTGAAACTGGCAAGACAAATTTCTTTGCTGATGAAACTGACGAGCACAATGCCCTGCTAATGCTGAACAGAGACTAATTCCACAGAATGTTCCTGTCTATCTGCAGGGCTGAGGAATTCCCCACATTTGTTCCAATTCACACAAACCTCTGTGAACCTGTGTTCATTCTGTGTGTGTGTGTGTGTGTGTGTGTGTGTGTGTGTAATCAGCTATAACACCTGTCTCTTATACACATCTAGATGTGTATAAGAGACAGGTCATACGCAGCTGGTACGGTAGTCAGCATTACATGTAGAGACACCGGGTATATTCTGCATCAGGGGTTGGGAACATTTTCTATTTTATGAGCCACTTTGAAAATGAGTTCAGGTTCTGTAGACCAGATAGGAGTTGGAACAGAATGCAGCGGCCCGTCTGCTTATGGGGATGGGCTGCCAGGAGCACTTTCAACAAATGCTCTGTGCTCTGCTCTGGCTGCCTATTGTCTTCCGGGTCCAATTCAAGATGCTGGTTTAATTTTTAAAGTCTTAAATGGCCTGAGCCCGGCTTACCTGAGGGATGGCCTTACTTCCTGCATCTCAAAGAGGCCCCCTCCTGGAGGTTCCCTGCTATAGACTGGTGGGAACTGACAGGTGGGTGTTCTTGGCGGCTGCATTTGTGGGTGAAAACAGACATGACGCTAACCACCCTTTAACCACCCTTGGTGGTCATTGATGCATGTTTCAGGGCTGCATGGGGCACCAATACAGCCCTGCAACATGCATAAATAACCACCAAGGGTGGTTAGCATCATGTCTGTTTTCACCCTGTGTTGTGGAACTTGCTCCCAGTGGGTGTCCATCTCAGCCCAAGTCTTCTCACTTTCTGATGGCACCAGTGTAAGGCATGGCTCTTTTGCCAGGCTTTCGGTGATGTGGGAGTGGGGTTGGGATTAAAGGTGGGTGGGATTTTAGTCTTTTTGTACACCAAAATGGGGTTTGTTATTGCTTTATGTTATTGCTCTTACTGATGTAATTTTGTATATTTACATTTATATTTTTGTTTGATATGATTTTACTGATTGTAAGCTGCCTAGAGCTGCCAGAGGCAGAATGTAGGTGGGGTAAAAATAAATAAATAAATAAAATTAAAACAAACAAACAGCAACAGGGTGGATTTGGCCCATAGGCTAGAAGTTCCCCACTCCTTCATCTACACATATCCATCATATCACTTTCTCTCACTCCTTATTTCACGCTCACACTGTTCTCTCATCTTTTTTTCATGCCCATTGATTCACTCAAACACTGTCATGTGCTCACACGTACTGGTTTACATTCACCTTGCATGCTCCCGGAAAGCTCATATGTCACGTCAGCAGGGTGTTTGTGGGCCCTTGGGCAACAGAGTATCAGTGGGCCCCACTTTTGCCCTGCCCTCTTGGACCCGCCCAGTTCTCCTCTAACCGTGCCCCTGCTCCACCCCCCTCTCTCTATCTCCATCCCTTTCTCCTTTAGCTCCACCCCTTCCTCCACTAATGACCCGCTTAACTGACCCTATGGTCTCTGTATTTGTATAAATTAGAACCAAGAATAGACTTTGGAAACATTTATACAGCTATATGAATGTACTGATATACTAACTCACCCTCTGAGAAATCTATATTGACAAGCCAGACTGGGAGCTGAAAAAGAATCTTTAAGAACAAGAACATGAAATTGAGTGCCAGAAAAATTTTGCAACACCACACTCTCAGAACGAAACCAGGATGGAAAATTCTGCACTGGAGTTCTCATTTACACTGTAAATTAAGTATATTCCTTACTGTTAACAAGAAAACATCTGAAACAGATCTGAACAACAACAAAAAAAAACCAACGACCATAACCATCATCACCAGCCAAAATCTTTTCTATTAAAAACCCTACAAAAAGCAGGGCCATGCTTTGGCTGTTTAAAATCGGTTTTATTGAACAACTGTTTTCTCCTACCACTCACGTAATTGTAATTTTTAGAAAAACTTATCAATGGTGAAAGAGAGACAGAGCATAAACTGCAAGTGCCAAAAAAGTATGTAAGATATTAGTATGAATGTAAAAAGGCATTTTCATAAAGTGAATGATAATTATTTCACACAGTGATGCCAACTTTCCATCCTATAAATGGAGTCATTACAACACATCTGCAGTCTTGCTTGGTTGCTCACAAGTGTTAAAGAACCAGAGCAAAAGCTGCTCCAAATCATAACATTGAAAAGAATCAGGGCATGCGAGTTTTTAGATACTAAATAGGTGCCTGGCAGGTTCTAAAAGAAACACTTTCTCTTCGTTGGACAACCTCCCTTGCGAGATCAGATGATGCAAATCTAGAATGAACAACATTGTTTTAAGACAAGAACAGCTTCTCATTACTGCTACACTGGTTTAATTCCCAACCTCCTCGAGGGCAAACATACAATGCAGGAACCCCCCACACCATGGCTTCAGTAGGGATGTGTGAACAGAACGGGGTTCGGATGTTCGACCATTCAGCCATTCGGCCCGAAAACCTAATTCAGGTTTGGGGGTTTGGTCCAGCAGAGTTTGGCCCCACTGAACGTTTGGCGGAGTTCGGACCCGCTGGGAGGCTTGGGGCATTCCAGGGACCCCCGGGGGTGCTCGTGATGGCATGGCAGGCTATCCGAGACCCAGCAGCAGCTGCAGCAGAGACCAGGCAGGCTCGGCACTTGGTCCCTGGGGGTGCCCGTGGCAGCATGGCAGGACGTCGGAGACCCAGAAGCAGCGGCAGAGACAGGGAAGGCTTGGCGCTTGGCACCCTGGGTTGCCTGGGCAGGCGGGCTCGGTGCTTGGCCCCTGGGGGTGCCCGTGGCACCAGGGCTGGCCGTCTGAGACCCAGAAGCAGCAGCAGCAGCAGCAGCAGAGACTGGGGAAGGCTTGGAGCTCAGTGACTGGCCTAGCACACCTACTTGGCTGGGCATTGCAGGCTGGCAGGCCTCCAGTTCTATTCGCTCTATGCTGGCTGGGTTCTCCATTTCTAGTCGCCATCACAGCAGGTGGTGACTGGCTGGCTGGCTGGCTGGCTGGCTGGCCATGTGAATCACCACCGGGCATGGCTACTTGACCAATTTGCAGGAGAGTTGGTTGAGATCTGGTGAGTAGGATGCAAGCCTGCAATGCCCGGGCCCATATGGGTGCCATGTCAGAAGAAGAAGAAGAATACATTTATTTGTACTGGCCTTATAGCCTTGACAAAGTACAATAAAATGCATACAAATAAACAAACAAATATCAACAACCAAATAACCCTTAAAAACCTTAAAAAATAAACTAAAACAGAATACAAATCCAAAAACACCCATTTGGGTAATAAAAATCCACTCCCACAAGGCAATAACTAAATAAATAAAACCTCCGTCCCCTGCCCCAAGGGGCTCCTTACCAAATTAAATGGTGGAAAATAATATAATAATGTACCCTGCCTAAATCAGGAAGAAGGAGAGGACGCCATCTGTGATCTTTTACTTTTAAGCACCCAGGCTAAAAACGAAGCCACTGATAGGGTAACTTTGTCCTCCTGATCTGACAATAGAAACAGCGCTGCATGAAAACTATATTTTGGCATCTTATCCCAAAGCGGGGCTATAAAGGATTGGCACCAGGCTTCAAATTGGGGGCAAACTAAAAGAATATGTTCCACAGTGTCCACCTGGAGGCAAGATTCCTCTAAACAGGCTACACACCATCTTTCCCCCCAAGGAACGTTACCCCATCTCCCTTGCAACAGGGCAGAGGGGAAACAGATAAGCCTAGCCAGGGTAAAAGCCACCTGTACACGCCTCATACGGGGCTCCATCAAATAAGATGCACCCTGGACCAGTATTACAAATTTGCTTAGGAAGGGGGATATTTTCTGGGCCTGCAAACATTCAGCCTCTATTAGCATCTCCTGGTCGGACACTCGCAATCATATTTCTCGCCAAATCCTTTAAAAAGTAAAGGACAGAACATATTCCCTAGAAAATCCAAGTGAGCCCAAGATGGATCCAATAGCAAATTCCCATCTTCCCTGAAAAGCTTTTACTGCGCGATGCGCCAAATTATTATTTAAGGGCCCAAGCCACAATTTTAGCCAATATTTCAATATGGCCAAAATAGCATAATGGGCCACACGTTTAATACCCATCTCACGCCTCGTATCCTGGAATTGTATTTCTGGCTGGGCCTCTTCCTTGCCTGGAATATAGGCCCCAGAAGTGTGACGGTGGGTCCTGGGACAGGAGTGGCTGCCTGTTTCTTGATGCCGTGGAATGACAGCTCCCTGTGAGCACAATGACGGCCCCAGAACCCTGATGGTGGGTCCTGGGACTAGAGTGGCAGCTTCTAGATGATGTGGATGGACAGCCCCCCGTGCCTGTAATGTAGGCTCCAGAACCCTGATGGTGGGTCCTGGGGCTGGAGTGGCTGTTACTTGATGCAGTGGAATGACAGTTCCCTGTGAGCGGAATGGTGGCCCCAGAACCCTGATAATGGGTCCTGGGACAGGAGTGGCAGCTTCCGAATGACGGGGATGGATAGCCCTCCTTGCCTGGAATGTAGGCCCCAGAACCCTGAGGTGGGTCCTGGGCCTGGAGTGGCTGCCTGTTCCTCGATGCAGTGGAATGACAGCTCTCTGTGAGTGGAATGACGGCCCCAGAACCCTGATGGTGGGTCCTGGGGCTGGAGTGACTGGATGCCTCTGAAGTCCGAATCGCTGTCTGTGTCCAACAGAAGCAAAGCTGGTTCTCCCTGGGCCATGCTGTAAACGAATAAGGACACTCCACATGGGTCGGCAGAATGACAGCCCCAGAACCCTGATGGTGGGTCCTGGGACAGGAGTGGCAACTTCTTGATAATGTGGATGGACAGCGTCCCGTGCCTGTAATGATTCTGCCATCTCCGCCTTCAACTCCTCTCTTGCCTCCACCCTCGACTCCTTTGTCCCCCTCTCCTCACGTCCAGCTCGGTCCCATAACCCTCGCCCTTGGCTCACCCCTACCATTCACCATCTCCGCTCCTGAACCCGGGCTGCTGAGTGCCTCTGGTGCAAATCCCACTACCGCGCTAACTTCCTCCACTTCAAATTCTGCCTACCTTTGCTCAAGTCTGCTATCTCCCTTGCTAGACAGCAGTACTATGCCTCACACATTGAGTCCTGCTCCCGGGACCCTCGCCACCTCTTTTCCACCTTTGACTGCCTTCTCAACCCCCCCTGTTCTCCTCCTCCCTCTTCTCTCTTCGCTCTGGATCTTGCTCTCTACTTTACCTGTAAGATTGACCAGATCCGCCTGCAAATTGCTTACAAGTCCTCTCCCCCTACCACTTCCTCCCTCTCCCTTCTCCCCCCACCTCTCTCCTGTCCTCCTTCCCTCCTGCTTCTCTTGAGGAAATCTCCTCCCTGCTCTCATCCTCCAACCCCTTCACATGCCCCCAGGACCCCATTCCTTCACGCCTCCTGACCTCCAGTGCCTCCACCGTCGCCCCTCCCCTCCTGCACATCATCAATATCTCCCTCTCTACCAGCTCCTTCCCCTCTGCCTTTAAACATGCCACTGTCTCCCCCATCCTTAAAAAGTCAACTCTGGATCCCTCTGAACCTTCTAAATACCGTCCTGTCTCCCTCCTCCCTTTTGCTTCCAAACTTCTTGAATGGGTTGTCTCCTCCCGTTGCCTCAACCTCCTCTCTGCCAACTCCTCCCTTGACCCCCTCCAAACTGGCTTCTGCCCCCTTCACTCCACTGAAACCGCTCTTGCATCTTGTGGCTAAATCCAACTGCCTCTACTCTTTTCTTGTCCCCTTGATCTCTCTTCTGCCTTGTACAATGTTGACCACTTGCTCCTCCTTGAATTGCTTCACTCCCTGGGATTCTGGGACTCTGTCCTCGACTGGTTCTCCTCCTACCTTTCTGACCGCTCCTCCAATGTTTCTCTTCTTAACTTCTCCCCTCCTCCTCCCTGCCCCTCTCGGTCTTGGTTCCCCAAGGCTCGGTCCTTGGCCCGCTCCTCTTCTCTATCTACACCCAATCCCTAGGCAAACTCATTGCAACCCATGGTTTCCAATACCACCTATACACTGACGACACTCAAGTTTATCGCTCCACTCCTTCCCTCTCCCCCTCTGTCCAAGATTGTCTCACCAACTGTCTCTCTGATATCTCCGCCTGGATGTCTCAACGCCAACTTAAACTGAACATGGCTAAAACTAAACTCCTTAACTTCCATCCCAATCCTTCCTCTCCATCTTCCATGTCAATTTTCATTGACGGGGTCTCCATCGTCCTTGTCCCACAAACCTGTAGCTTGGGCTTCAGTTTTGACTCGCACCTCACCTTCAAACCCTACATTGACTCCGTGGCCAAATCCTACCACTTCTCCCTCCGCAACATTGCTAAGATTCACCTTTTCTGTCTGTCTTCTCTGCCAAAACTCTCATCCATGTCCTAGTCATCTCACACCTTGACTATTGTAATCTCCTCCTCGCTGGCCTTCCCCGCTCTCACCTTGATTCCCTCATCTCTGTTCAACACTCTGCTGCCAGGATCATCCACCTAGCCCATCACTTTGACCATGTGCAGACTCTCCTCTCCTCCCTCCACAGGCTTCCCCTTCCTGAGCATATTCTGCACAAGCTCCTCATCTTTACCTAAAAAGCCCTTCATAACCTTGCTCCCCCCTACCTCTGTGCTCTGATCTCCCTCCAAGCCTCTGTTTGAGCTCTACACTCTTCTCCCATCCCCTCCCTCACCCTCCCACGTCTCCCCTGCTCCCCCAACTGCCTTTGTTCCTTCTCCTTCGCTCCCCGCATGCCTGGAACTCCTTCCCTACCCTTTTCCACCTTACCCCTGCCCTCCACACCTTCAAGTACCTCCTCAAAACCCACCTCTTCTGCTCCACCTTTCCTAACTCCTGCTAATCATCCCCATCCAGGGTTATCCCCTACCTGTTATCTGCAAACTCCTATTTACTGTAACCAAGTCAAGAACGTGTACCTGCTAGGGATGTGTTAACGGAATGCGGTTCGGATCTTCAGACGTTCAGTCATTTGGTTCAAAACCCGAGTTTGGGTTCGGTTGTTCGGTTCACCGGAGTTTGGTTCGGTGGTGAACATCCGAAAATAGCGCTATCAATACCGGTACCGAAATCAAACATATTTTTTTTCGGTATCAGTATCATTTGGCCCTGAAACCACCCCTGGTCTCTTCCCCTGGTGCCAGGAACTCTGCTCCTCAGCTGCCTCCCCCTTCCAGACATGTTTTTTCCACCCAAAGTCACATTTTCCCCACCCCTGAACTCATCCGAACTTTTCTGAACTGTTCGACCATTCGAATGTTCGGTTTTCCATTTGGTTTGGTTGTCCGAACAGGGCGAGTTCAGCCTGAACTCCGAACATCCGAATTACGTTCGCACATGCCTAGTACCTAGGTTCTCACATTCTCATGAATGTTGCATCCCTTCTCTCTCCCTCTGTTCCCCCTTCCCAGTCCCCCTCCCCCTGTCTTTAGATTGTAAGCTCTCAAGCAGGGACCGTGTCTATTTTATTCTCTGTAAAGCACCAGGTGCTATATATAAATGCTTAATAATAATAATAATAATTAATAATTAATAACCCTGATGGTGGGTCCTGGGGCTGAAGTGGCTGTTACTTGATGCAGTGGAATGGCAGCTCCCAGTGAGCAGAATGATGGCCCCAGAATCCTGATGGTGGGTCCTGGGACTAGAGTGGTGGCTTCTCAATGACGTGGATGGACAGCCCTCCCTGCCTGGAATGTAGGCCCCAGAACCCTGACAGTGGGTCCTGGGGATGGAGTGGCTGTTACTAGGGATGTGCGAACATGGTTTGGGATAGGGTCGGGACTACCGGAATTTCCGGTATCCGATAATTCCGGTACTGGGCGTACTGGCATTATCGGATTCAACCCGGTATCTGGTCCGGTTACCGGATTCCGAGTACCTGATTTTTTTTTACATTGCGACCATTTAAATGAATGGCTGCAATGTAAAGAAAACCCACCAAAAACCTCCCCGAGTCCAGGCTGCGTGGGTGGAAGGGGGGACACCCCCCACCCACCCTGCCCAGCCTGGATTTTTTTAAAAAAATTCCCCTCCATTGCCGGCAAGTTCAACCCAGAGGCCCCCCCCCAGCTCCAGCAGCCACGGCGTCCCAGCAGCAGCCGGTAAGTATTAGACCTGATCCCTGGGGGGGGTTAAACACCCCCACCCACCCCCAGGGATCACCCTACTACAAGTTCCCCCAGGATCTAGTACCTTCAGTTCAGCTCTGGGTGGCGGTGGCGGCGATTCGGAGGCCTCAGCGCCGGCTGTGGCTGCCGGCTTCAGAAGCTGTAGGCCTTCCGGGGAAACCCAGAAGTTCCCCGGAATGCCTACAGCGTCTGAAGCCGGCAGCCACAGCCGGCGCTGAGGCCTCCGAATCGCCGCCACCGCCACCCGGAGCTGAACTGAAGGTACTGGATCCTGGGGGAACTTGTAGTAGGGTGATCCCTGGGGGGGGTGTTTAAACCCCCCCCCCAGGGATCAGGTCTAATACTTACGGGCTGCTGCTGGGACACCACAGCCACTGGTGCTGGGGGGCAGGCTCTGGGTTGAACTTGCTGGCAACGGAGGGGAATTTTTTTAAAAAAATCCAGGCTGGGCAGGGTGGGTGGGGGGTGTCCCCCCTTCAACCCACACAGCCTGGGAGGGCGAGGGGGGAGGAATTTTTTTATTCCATTGATTTCAATGGAATAAATCCGGTACCGGTATACCGGATTTCATATGGGAATCCGGTTTTTTGGAAACCAGAATCCGGTAAATCCGGTATCCGGTGATTGGCCTGGGGTCCCACCGCTAGTTTGGGAGTTCGGAGTTCAGACTGAACTCAGTCCATTCGGATGACTGAACCGAATGGCCTAAGCCAAACTGACTGAACCGAACTCGATCCAAACTCAGAAATGACCGAACAGTTCAGTATCATTCAGATGAGTTTGGGTGGCAAAAACGTGACTGGGAGGGGGGGGCAGCTGAGGAGCAGATTTCTTGGCACCCGGAATGGAGAAGCTTGGAGTAGCAGCCAGCCTGCCCAATCACCATCCCTTTTCTCCTCAGACTACTGGCTTAGCAGTCTGTGATTGGACATGGGAGACATGAGGCTAGGCTGCACAGAGCCAATGGGGCTTGTAGTAAGGTGGCCGAAGCAAGTAACAAAAGTCATTGCCCTCCCCCCTTCCAACGCCTTCTGAGCTAGTCACTGTTCATGACAGCTGGCGTTTTCAGAAGTCTCCCTCTCCCAGCAGTTTGTGTTCTTTCCTATTCGTAATTCATTGCCATCCTCCTCCTGTTTCACCCATCTCACACATTTATCTCCCTAGTTTCATTGATTTAGATTTGATAAGATAGATTTAGGTGTTATTTTTATTTTTTAACCATCCTTGTAACTCCCTACCCTCCATTGAATCCTCCCCTCCTCCCTCCCTGATTCTCTTCCCCTGTTTTTGGATTTATTTAGAGTAGGATTAGATTTATTGAGGTTTCATTTCAGTTTTGTACCCATCCCTGGGTTGTTTGTTGTGAGCTGTTTGTGTTTCCACCCCTCCCCGCACCCATCCCAGTGTTATATTGTGTATATCTATCAATCTATATATATATAGAGAGATATTAGATAATTACTATAGATAGATCCATAGTTGTAGGAGTTAGCTTAGTTAAAGGGATAGATAGAGATAGTGTTAGTGTGTAGCAGTTCTTCAGTTTTAATATTTTAGAGTGTGTTTGTAGGACTAGGCCAATAGTCGATTTAGTTCCATAGATTTTAGAATAATTAATAGTAGTTAGTGTGTGTGTGTGTGTGTGTGTGTATATAATATTAGATAAAAATTTGAATAAATCATTCAAAATTTGAATAAATTATATATATATATATAATTATGGGGCAATGGGGCACGTGGCAGAGGTGATAGGTGCCATGCCAGCGGAGTGACAGAAGGCTGCAGCCAGAGTCCATCACCAGACCCCAAACTCCACGGGCCTGATTTTGGGCGACAGGCTTCCGAGGCTCCCAGCAGTGGCCCTAGCTGGGGGTGGTGGTTCGACAGCACCTCCTGCCAGCATCCTCCACTGCCATGCAGGGCGCTGGAAGTCCTGCAGTCCAGGAGGCTATGGCTGCAGGAGTAGGTGCAGGTGCAGGTGCTTCAGGGGCAGGGTCCAATGTTGTTCACCATGGGCCACAATCGTTACCCACTGTGACTGGGGACAGTGAGGCAGACACTAGTCCCACAGAGGAGATGTCTAGAGCTGAGGTGATGGCTGTCCCTCTGAGAGCTGTGTCGCCACCATATTCTGCCCCTCCCAGCAGCGCTGTCAGTGGAGCATCACCTGGTGTGGGCCAGAAGGCAGGAGGGGGCAAAAAATCATCTGTATGGGCACATTTTAAGTTGGTGCGGGCGGATGATCCCAGGGAGGTAAAGTGCACTTTGTGCCAGAAGGTGGTGAAGCGTGGGCAGGTGCTCACCAAACTTGGAACAACTGCCATGGTGAGGCACCTCAAGGGATGCCACAGTGCTGTGCTGCTAAGCGAGCAGGCAGGGGCAGTGGATGCCAGCGGGTTCCCGACTGCAACGGCCAGTCATGTGCCTCCATCACCAGGCAAGCTTCCTGCTCGAACAGCTGCCTCTAGCAGCAGGAGCAGTATTGCTGCTAGGGGGGAGCAACAGGAGCAGCAGAATCAGTGTCAGTCCACCATGGAGAAGTTGGGGTGGGGGCAGCTGCCAAGTCCATCATCAGCTGAATGACGTGGAGGGCTTTCAAGCGAAAGCCACGCGCATGTTGGGGAAAATGATCGCTTTGGATGAGCAACCCTTCTCAGTGGTCGGGGACATGGGGTTCAGGTGCCTGATTGGCTTCCTGGCCCCCCAGTTTAACCTGCCCTCGCACACCACCCTGAGTCAGCAGGTGGTGGCAGCCCTGTACTGGGCTTTAAAGGAGTGAGTGAGTGAGCAGCTGGCAAGGGCTTGAGGTGCCACCGTCCACTTCACCACAGGCCTGTGGTAGAACCGGAACGTTCAGCATGCCTACCTGGTGGTGACGGCGCACTGGTGACAAGACCCGGAGGCAGCATTTGGCAGTGGCAGGAAGCATGCCAAAGCAGGGTATAGGTGCCCCCCCCAGACCCCCTCACTGTGCCGATATATGATTCCTCCAAACCCACACCCTCTTGGTGGATAGGAACCCACACCCCCAAACCTTCACCTTGAAAGAGAGCAACGCTGGGTGGTGTTAGGCGAGGCTTGCTGGACTCCACAAGGTATAGCCTCCCTCGTATCTGCTTCTTTGTTAACAATGCAACACGGGGAGAATGGGAGGAAGAGGTCTCTTCCCCACCCCCATGGGGGCTCCTCCACTACACATCCCATGCTTCTTTGCAAAGGGGGGGGTAATCTAAGGGTCCTCCTTCAAGTCTCCTCTTTTGCAAACAATCTTTTGCAAAATCCCCCCCCCTCGCCTTCCGAGTCAATGCACAACTGGGAGGGGAAGGGGTCTGGCCCCAGAGAAGGAAAGAGGGGGGAGAGAGCCTCCTCACTGCACAGCTCCCCTGTTTTAGGACGGACCTGAGTGAGAATGCCAACGCAGGCGCGGTACGCCACCTGTCTCCCATAATTCCCATGCGGCCGGGGTGGGCAGGGACAAGTGAAGCATTAACCTGCAACGCAAGCATGTGGGAAGTTTTTTAAAAAAAAGTTCCCTGCCTCCTGCCGCTCACCTCAATCTGCCACTCTAGGTGGCCTCCTAGGTCTTCCTAGTGGCAGGGATGGCCCTGATTACTTGCTCTGCACACACCCTTCACCTGGTGGTCAGGGATGCTCTGGGCTTGGGGGAGAAGGGGATTGGGGTCAGCACCCTTAACCCCCTGATTAAGTGGGGGAGGAAGCTGGCCACTTTCTTTAACCAGAGCAAGAAGGGCAGCGACCTCCTCCAGGCAAAGCAGGCCGAGCAAGGGTCCCCAATGCACCAGCTGGTGCAGGACGTGTCCACCTTGTGGAATTCGACCTTCCTGATGCTCGAGCAACTTCTCGAGCAGAAAGTTGCCTTGCATCAGGTGCAACTGGTGACAGACAGTGGGGCACCTCCAGGGTACAATGGGGTGGAATGGGAGATCCTGGTGCACACGGTCTTTGTACTCAGACTGTTCCTGGCCATGACAGAGACCGTGAGCTCGTCCATGGCCACCATCAGCCAGGTGACCCCTCAGGTGCAGACTCTCCTCAGAAGGCTGGAGGAAATTCTCCAGGGGTGGGATTGTGGCTCTCAGGGCAGAAAACTGGCCAATGAGGTGGTTGACCTGGTGCAGCAGCTGAAGACAGATCTGAAGGCACATTTTGACAAGCTCCTGGAGTCAGCGGAATACATGTTGGCAACCATGCTGGACCCTAGGGTCAAGGGCAGCGTGGCACGCCAGACACCCCGCTATGGCCACTGGAAGGATAAGCTGGTGGAGAGGGTCTGGCAGGAATAGAGGGCTAGGGCTTGGTGGCTGGCACCCCCACTTGGTCAGGCGTTGCAGGCTTGGGTCGTACTCAACCGAACTCATGAAGCTCTTCTGCAAAGTGGTCAAGCCTTGCCTGGTGGTGAATCTCGTGCTCACCCAGACCCCGCCTGCCTGCATACTCATCCGAGCTATGACCGTCTACAAGATTGAGGAGCAAATGGCTGACATGCTGCAACAGCAGCAGCAGCAGACATTGGATTGCCAGGGCAAAGTAACTGTGGCTGGCACCCCTGTTTATTGAAATTGTAATATTGATGAAAGTGTAGGGAAGGACTCAATCCAAAATGCGTTTTTAAAAAAAAATCTTTTCACTACATTCATTTGGAAAATTGTATTGTGTTTTGTATTTCTGATGTATCAAACAGCTGTCATTGTTGTTGATTATGATTGATTGTTATGGATCATTATTGATTATTGTTTTTTATTTTTGTATATCACATTAAAAAAATGTTTATAGAATATATTCTGCTATCCTTCTTTGAGTGTTCTACTTGGTGCCTGGAACCCCTGCTCAACCAGGCATTGCAGGCTTGGGTTGTACTCAACTGAACTCAAGAAGCTCTACTACAAAGAGAGCCTTGCCTGGTGGTGAATCTCATGTTCACTCAGCCCCCGCCGGCTGGCGCACTCATCTCAACTATGGCCATCTAAAAGATTGAGGAACAAATGACTGACGTGCAGGACCAGAAGTAGCAGCAGACATTGTATTGCCAGGGCACAGTAACTGCGGCAACCACCCCTGCTTGCTTAGGCATTGCAGGCTGGCTGGCATTGGTGGAGCAGTGGCAGAGGCATGGCCAGGGCTTGGTGGTAGCCACCCCTTCTCGGCCGGGTGTTGCAGGCTTGCATCCTACTCTCCAGATCTGAACAAACTATTCTGCCAATTGGTCAATCCTTGCCCAGTGGTTAATCACGTGGCCACCCAGTAGCAGACATTGGATTGCTGGGGCACAGTACCCATGGCACAGCAGAGGCAGCCGCAGCAGATATTGGATTGCCATGGCACAGAAACTGTGACAAAGACAGCAGAGGCAGCATTAGCAGCAGCAGCAGCAGATATTGGATTGCCTAGACACAGAACCTGTGGCACAGACAGCAAAGGTGGTATTGGCAGCAGCAGCAGACATTGGATTGACCGGGCAGAGAACCCGTGGAACAGCAGAAATGGCAGCAGCAGAATTTGTCTGTGTGCAGCACCCATGGAGCCAGGATGGTTGGTTAATTAATTAATTAATTAATTAAATTAAATAAGTAAGTAAATAAATAAATAAATAAGTAAATAAATAAATAAATTTATTTGATCTATGCCACCTGGGAGAGTGGCATTGGCAGCATGCTGACTCTGGCATGGGCACATTTGGATTTGCCGGGGCAGAGCACCCATGGACCAGCAGACAGCAGCAGCAGGATTACCAGACCAGTGGGGCATATCACCCAGGGTTGCCAGGGCAGGCTGACAGGCACCTTGGCATGAGAGGTAGGCAGGCTGGGACAGGGCTTCAGGCAGGGTTTTATCTTGGACACCTGGGCAGGCGAGCAGACAGACAGGCAGGGTGGCATGAGCATCGGAAGGCTGGCTGAGGCAGNCCTGGGTGGGTGGGAAGACAGGCAGCTTGGCATGAACAGAAGGCAGGCAGACTGAGAAAGACTTTGATCTAGGCCACCTGGGAGAGTGGACAGACAGGCAGCGTGGTATGAGCATAAGGAAGGCAGACTGAGGCAGGCTTTGATCTAGGCCACCTGGGCAGGAAGACAGGCAGTGTGGCGTGAGCAGAAGGCAGACTGAGGCAGGGTTCGAGCTTCACCCACAGGGTGGGCAGACAGGTAATTTGGCATGAGAAGAAGGCAGGAAGACTGAGGCAAGATTTGAGTTTGGCAACTAGGGTGGGCAGATAGGCAGCGTGGCATGAGAGGCAGTAGGGAAAGCAGGCTGGGACCTTGGCAGGGCACTTAGGCTGGAAAAGGCTGCAGCACGAGAGAGAGAGCGCCAGTCACATAGGCAGGCCAAGATCATCTAGCCAGAGGCCATCTGGCAGGCTTACAGTTTCCAAATGCCACCCTGCGTCATGAGGTCAGTCAGATAGGCCGGCCGAGGCCATCTAGTCAGAGAGAGAGAGAGGCAGGGTGGGTGCCGCGCATTGGGAGGGAGGGCGAGCACCTCAGCAGAGCAGCAGCCCAGATTGAGGAGGAGCCCTGTCCCAAGACTGCCCCTGGCATGGGATGGCATGTGTCACTGCATCATCAATCCATGTCCAGGGGCAGTTCAGGGAATCCCTGCAATAGAAGGTTGACCTTTATAAAAAGCAACTGCTCCACCAACTTGGCCCCCAGTCTCAGGAGGTGCGGCAAGCAAATGTTCCCTGCCATGGAGAACACCCGCTCTCTGGGGACACTGGTTGGTGGGCAGGACAAGAGACCCTTGGCCACTTTGGACAGGGCTGGCCACACACTTGATCTTGCTGGCCCAGTAGGCCAAGGGATCACTGCTGGGTTCTATGCATGGCTCCTCCTCCAGGTAGGTCTCCACTGCTGCTGAGGTGCCATCGTACTCCCTCAGGCAACTCTGCCTAGGCACCACCTCCACCAGTGCTTGCCCTACTGTGCAAGAGCCCATGCTCCCCAGAGTGACCTGAACATACGAGCTGATGCTGCTGGCAATAGGGGTACTGCTGCTGCTCAGCCTGTGCTGGTGCTGCTACCGTTAGGGCTGGGGGCAGGGATAGACCCCGCTGACTGAAAGGGGTGGCTTCTCCCACTTCCACCATCCCTAGGGGCCCTGTGCCTGTGTCCCTTGGGGGGGGTTCTGTTCCTTGGTGCCCGCGGCCCATTCTGATGGCTGTCCCCACTCCCTCTGTCCCCTTCAGTGCAAGTCATGATCATGGAGCAGACCCGGGAGCAGGGGGAGTTGGTGGAGCGTCTCCTGCTCATCCTGGAGTGGCTGCACCGGCTGGACTGCGTGCAGGGTGAGCGCTGGCACCGGGTGCAGGTTCACTGGTCATATTGGCCAGGGTTCTATCCCAGGCCTGCCTCTGCTGTCACTGTTCCCACCCTTCTGTTGCCCCATCCCCCTCCTTGCCCTGCTGTTGTTGCCCCTTTTTGTTGGTTCCCCATATTAATAAAGGCTTTTGTGTTCCTTTCCTGGTGTGTCCGTGTTGTGCTTTGCTGTGACCTCGCCCCTTGTGCGGGTGCCTCTGCGGGTGGTGTGGGGGTGTTGCCTGTGTTGTGTGGGTACCTTCCCCCCTTTTTTTGCCCCCCATGGGCCGTGTGCCTGTCCCTGTGTGCTTCTGCTGCCTGCTGTGTGTGTGCAGCTCTGCTGTGTGTGTGTTGGGGGAGGGGGGCTGACGCTGAACGGTCTGGGCTCTGTGATGGGGCTGTGTGGAGCTGGCTCCTTTGTAGTGTCTGTCATCCCATTTCCCTCCCACCCCGCCCACATGGGTCCTGGCAGCTGGGGTGTGTGACTGCATTGCGTGGCTTCATTTGCCCTCAGTTGGCCATGTTGTGCCATCGCTGTACTGGGCGGGACTTCCCTGCCAGTCCTGGCTGTCCATGTACTTGCACAGGTGTTTGATGGGTGTTCCCCAGGATGGGTGTTTGGCCACTGTGTGTTTGAGGGCCCCTCCCCTTTCCTTCCTAGAACCCCCCGCAGCGCTGTCCGTGTAAATGTATCCCTGCTCAGCACCACTGGGTGTTCGCTGGTTGTGCTCACCCACCCATCCACACCTATCTCCACCCATCGGTGCTGCTGCACCGTCCATGTTAAAAAGGCCATAGCTGAACTAGAAAAGGTACAGAGAAGGGCAACAAAAATGATCAAGTTCATTTAAGGGCTATCGTATGAGGAGAGGGTTGGTAGGTTGGGCCTCTTCAGCTTGGAGAAGAGACGACTGAGAGGAGATATGATAGAGGTCTATAAAATCATGAGTGGTGTGGAACTAATAAACAAGGAGCAGTTATTTACTGTCTCAGCTAGTACTAGAACTAGTGGACGCTCCATGAAACTCATGGGTGGAAAGTTTGAAACAAATAAAAGAAAATATTATTTCACTCAGCGTATAATTGGGTTGTGGAATTTACTGCCAGAGGCTGTGGAAACTTATAGCTAAGTTTAAAAGAGGTTTGGACAAGTTTCTGGAGGATAGATCCATTAGCAGCTATTAGCCAGACAGGATCAGGGAACATGATGGGAGCTGGGGGAAAACAAAAGGAAATGGATCCCCCATTGTGACCTGTTGGGTGCTTTTCCCAAGCCACCGTGATTGGTCACTGTCGGTTGGAGACAGCATGCTGGGCTACATTGACCATTGGTATTACCCAGTATGGCTGTTCTTATGTTCTTATCCATTTTTTTTCCGATTATTTGTTTCAGTTCTAACACTTACATGTGTAAGAGTCACCTCCAGGGAACACCACCCATTAACAGTTTTAGCTTTTGCTATGGAAAGAAGACTCATACAAGCTCCGTGTATGTTTTGTGCATGGTTCCTAGTTTTCTCTTTGCAATGGAAAACCAGAGAAAAACAGATATATTTGCTTTTTTCCAGAGAAAAACAAAGATTTTGTCGTTCTCCAGAGAATTTTGCAGAAAATGGCAAAACACGTACAGGTTTGGGAGGAGGACACAGCAAGCACAGGGCAGTGAGGATGCAGAGTAGAGCTAAGGGGAAGCAACCTGAAGGCATGTGCTGGGGAGGGGGGGGGCAGGGGCTCTGCATTTGGAGAGGTGCCACAGACTTTCTGCCGCTTGGGGGGGTCAGGGGAACTATGCATTGAGGCAGTCAGGTCTTTTGGACTTTGGGAAAAGGGGACAGGAGGTGGGCCTAATTGGGCCCATAGCAGCTTCCTCAAGTGCCATCCTCTGTATGGTCCCCCTTTCTGGTTGGCAGAGAGGTCAGGGGCCAGGCTGGGAGGAAAAGGCAGCGAGCGCAGGGCAGTGGAGGGGAAGCAAGGCATGTGATGTGCAGTGAAAGGGGCTCTGAATTTGGAGGAGTGCCACAGAACTCAATTTTTTGTGGCGGAGGACTGTTGGTGGGACAGGTATCTGAAAAACTACATAAAAATTAAAATATTACAGTAAAATGTGGTGTGTTCGAACTTATATTGGTACAGGAAAGTCAACTAGCATTTATATTTAATCACAGAAAAACAGAGATTTGGGGTGTTTTTTTATCAGAGTTTCCAATTTTTTGTCACAGAAAACTAGGAACCCTGGTTATGTGTGTGTCTTGATCACAACTTTTGATCCTGAGTGGTGACTTCAACCAAATTTGGTAGAACATCAGAGGCTCCAAAGGTAAGTAGGAACCCCAAATTTCATAACAATAGGTATACCTGGAATGGAGATACAACACTGGGTGTTTTTAAACAAGATGCCACCCTGCATGGTCACCCAGGAGCCACACATCCGCCTCACTGTCTGAAGGTGGAGCAGGGGGATGGGTGCTCTTGTGAGCCATGGAGCACCCCCTTGTGGCTTCTCATGGAGCACTGCTGGGAAATCCAGTGCGCTCCTTCTGGGGCAAGGCAAATAGTTCCATGGCAATGGGCGGCCATAGAGTCCCTACCTGCTGCCTGCATGAACTGCGTAGCCAGCCATGATAGCAGACCAGTCCATCATTCAGGCACTGTGGGTGGAGGAAGTGGCCTTTGCAAGTCACAAGAACTTGTCGGCAGCGCTGAGGAGCTTGAGTTTTCCAGCACTCACAACAGGAACATGTCAACTGCAAAGCCACATGTAATTTTCCTTCTCCCATGGTCTGTGGCAGAGGGAGTGCATGGTGGCTTGCCTCTGTGGCCAGAGTAGCCATGCTGGGAGCTGTGGCTAAATCCTTCCCCATGCATTAAGTGGGTGCTCTATGGCAGTGCCACTCAGTGGCCACGGATGACGTCACCCCCCCCATCGCCTTACTCATTTAAAAACTCACTGAAAATGCCATTGATATTACATTAAACATTATCCTCTTCTTAATAAGCAGGGGTGGGAATTCCGGATCTACCGGTATCCAATACTGCTGGTATTTCGGTGTACCGGCAGTATCGGATTACCCGGTAATCCGGCTAAAATTACCGGATTCCCCCGTACCGGTTTTTTACTTTGCGGCCATTCAAATGAATGGCCGCAATGTAAAAAAACAAACAATCCCCCACTTTCCCTCCCCAGTCCAGGCTGCACGGGTGGAAGGGGGGGCACCCCCCACCCACCCTGCCCAGCCTGGCTTTAAAAAAACAATTTCCCCCCCTGAAGTCCCTGCTAGTGCCGGCTCCGGGCTGCCGCCGGTGACCCAGAGCCCGCACCAGCAGCAGGTAGGTTACCAGAGTACCAGTACTGTGCTACTAGGGTGATCCCTGGGGTGGGGGGTGGTTTAACACACACCCATCCCAGGGATTACCCTACCTTCCCACCCATGGATCACCTACCTTGCGCTCCAGGCGGCGGCGGCAGCGGTCTGGCTCCGGCGGCTTCAGCGCTGGCTGTGGCTGCTGCCTGCTCAGTGCTACTAGGCCTTCTGGTGAACTTCTGGGTTTCACCAGAAGGTCTAGTAGCACTGAGACGGCAGCAGCCACAGCCAGCGCTGAAGCCACTGGAGCCGGACCGCCGCCGCCACCCAGAGCGCAAGGTAGGCGATCCCTGGGTGGGGAGGTAGGGTGATCCCTGGGGTGGGGGGGGNTTTGGACAAGTTTCTGGAGGATAGATCCATTAGCAGCTATTAGCCAGACAGGATCAGGGAACATGATGGGAGCTGGGGGAAAACAAAAGGAAATGGATCCCCCATTGTGACCTGTTGGGTGCTTTTCCCAAGCCACCGTGATTGGTCACTGTCGGTTGGAGACAGCATGCTGGGCTACATTGACCATTGGTATTACCCAGTATGGCTGTTCTTATGTTCTTATCCATTTTTTTTCCGATTATTTGTTTCAGTTCTAACACTTACATGTGTAAGAGTCACCTCCAGGGAACACCACCCATTAACAGTTTTAGCTTTTGCTATGGAAAGAAGACTCATACAAGCTCCGTGTATGTTTTGTGCATGGTTCCTAGTTTTCTCTTTGCAATGGAAAACCAGAGAAAAACAGATATATTTGCTTTTTTCCAGAGAAAAACAAAGATTTTGTCGTTCTCCAGAGAATTTTGCAGAAAATGGCAAAACACGTACAGGTTTGGGAGGAGGACACAGCAAGCACAGGGCAGTGAGGATGCAGAGTAGAGCTAAGGGGAAGCAACCTGAAGGCATGTGCTGGGGAGGGGGGGGGCAGGGGCTCTGCATTTGGAGAGGTGCCACAGACTTTCTGCCGCTTGGGGGGGTCAGGGGAACTATGCATTGAGGCAGTCAGGTCTTTTGGACTTTGGGAAAAGGGGACAGGAGGTGGGCCTAATTGGGCCCATAGCAGCTTCCTCAAGTGCCATCCTCTGTATGGTCCCCCTTTCTGGTTGGCAGAGAGGTCAGGGGCCAGGCTGGGAGGAAAAGGCAGCGAGCGCAGGGCAGTGGAGGGGAAGCAAGGCATGTGATGTGCAGTGAAAGGGGCTCTGAATTTGGAGGAGTGCCACAGAACTCAATTTTTTGTGGCGGAGGACTGTTGGTGGGACAGGTATCTGAAAAACTACATAAAAATTAAAATATTACAGTAAAATGTGGTGTGTTCGAACTTATATTGGTACAGGAAAGTCAACTAGCATTTATATTTAATCACAGAAAAACAGAGATTTGGGGTGTTTTTTTATCAGAGTTTCCAATTTTTTGTCACAGAAAACTAGGAACCCTGGTTATGTGTGTGTCTTGATCACAACTTTTGATCCTGAGTGGTGACTTCAACCAAATTTGGTAGAACATCAGAGGCTCCAAAGGTAAGTAGGAACCCCAAATTTCATAACAATAGGTATACCTGGAATGGAGATACAACACTGGGTGTTTTTAAACAAGATGCCACCCTGCATGGTCACCCAGGAGCCACACATCCGCCTCACTGTCTGAAGGTGGAGCAGGGGGATGGGTGCTCTTGTGAGCCATGGAGCACCCCCTTGTGGCTTCTCATGGAGCACTGCTGGGAAATCCAGTGCGCTCCTTCTGGGGCAAGGCAAATAGTTCCATGGCAATGGGCGGCCATAGAGTCCCTACCTGCTGCCTGCATGAACTGCGTAGCCAGCCATGATAGCAGACCAGTCCATCATTCAGGCACTGTGGGTGGAGGAAGTGGCCTTTGCAAGTCACAAGAACTTGTCGGCAGCGCTGAGGAGCTTGAGTTTTCCAGCACTCACAACAGGAACATGTCAACTGCAAAGCCACATGTAATTTTCCTTCTCCCATGGTCTGTGGCAGAGGGAGTGCATGGTGGCTTGCCTCTGTGGCCAGAGTAGCCATGCTGGGAGCTGTGGCTAAATCCTTCCCCATGCATTAAGTGGGTGCTCTATGGCAGTGCCACTCAGTGGCCACGGATGACGTCACCCCCCCCATCGCCTTACTCATTTAAAAACTCACTGAAAATGCCATTGATATTACATTAAACATTATCCTCTTCTTAATAAGCAGGGGTGGGAATTCCGGATCTACCGGTATCCAATACTGCTGGTATTTCGGTGTACCGGCAGTATCGGATTACCCGGTAATCCGGCTAAAATTACCGGATTCCCCCGTACCGGTTTTTTACTTTGCGGCCATTCAAATGAATGGCCGCAATGTAAAAAAACAAACAATCCCCCACTTTCCCTCCCCAGTCCAGGCTGCACGGGTGGAAGGGGGGGCACCCCCCACCCACCCTGCCCAGCCTGGCTTTAAAAAAACAATTCCCCCCCCTGAAGTCCCTGCTAGTGCCGGCTCCGGGCTGCCGCCGGTGACCCAGAGCCCGCACCAGCAGCAGGTAGGTTACCAGAGTACCAGTACTGTGCTACTAGGGTGATCCCTGGGGTGGGGGGTGGTTTAACACACACCCATCCCAGGGATTACCCTACCTTCCCACCCATGGATCACCTACCTTGCGCTCCAGGCGGCGGCGGCAGCGGTCTGGCTCCGGCGGCTTCAGCGCTGGCTGTGGCTGCTGCCTGCTCAGTGCTACTAGGCCTTCTGGTGAACTTCTGGGTTTCACCAGAAGGTCTAGTAGCACTGAGACGGCAGCAGCCACAGCCAGCGCTGAAGCCACTGGAGCCGGACCGCCGCCGCCACCCAGAGCGCAAGGTAGGCGATCCCTGGGTGGGGAGGTAGGGTGATCCCTGGGGTGGGGGGGGTGTTAAACCACCCCCCACCCCAGGGATCACCCTAGTCCCTGCTGGTGCAGGCTCCAGGTCACTGGCGGCGGCCCGGAGCCCGCACTAGCAGGGACTTAGAGAAAAATTTTTTTAAAAAAATCCAGGCTTGGCAGGGTGGGTGGTGGGTGCCCCCCCTTCCACCCACACAGCCTGGGAGTGGGAGGGTGGAAGATTTTTTTTTTATTCCATTGATTTCAATGGGGACAGTTCCCCATTGAAATCAATGGAATAAATCCGGTACCGGTATACCGGATTTAATCCGGGAATCTGGTTTTTTGAAAACTGGTAACCGGTAAATCCGGTAGCCGGTAATTGCCCTGGTGTTCCACCCATATTAATAAGTATGGATTTCTTATGCTGATTTCAACCAAATTTGGCAAGAAAGCATAGGGTCCAAAGATATGTAAGTCCCCATAATAGGTGGACCCATAAGGACCTTTCTGCAGTCAACCCCTCTTCCCCCATAGGTTACACTGACCATAGCCACTCCCTCACTTGGGAAACCAGGCTTTGCTAATTTGAATGAATGGAATTGCTTGTATTTTTTACTACAGTATCAGCTAAATATCCTGACTAAGCTTGGGGTCTCTAAGTGCTGTCCTCTGTTGTGTTAGCTTAACTTGACACTATTTTTTATCACAAGGTTTATTTTTGTAACAAAATACAACCTCCCAATCTGTATCATTGTAGTTAATAGTAAGTTTACATTTTTGGCCCTCTTCACATGGGCGCCTCTCCCCCCTTGCACACATGTATGGGTGAGAGGGGGCACCCCTGAGGTGGGGAGGCATCCATAGGAATGCCACCGGCAGTGAGTTGGGGGGGGGTGCGCTCCCACACTCCACCCACCCTCACCCATGCACAGAGCAATGGGCACCAATTCTGGTTGCTCCATGCGTGGAGATGGGTGGAGGTGGGTGGAGTTAGGTGTGCCACCTCCATCCACTGCTGATGCACACTCATCCCTCCCACCCACTGCAGCCCGTGTGAAAATCACCTTTAAGAAAAATATTTTACAAAATTCTATTGATTAAATGCATCACCCCCTCCATATTGTGGTTGGATACCCTCCAACATTTGACAGAGAGAAATAGGTACACTTCATGCCACCCCTAATTTGCGTAAAGTTGCATTTTAATGAAAATTTGTAGTAGGCCACTAACTTTGGGGCTGAGCTTGGAAGAAAGGATGTCTGTATAGGGATGGGTGAACAGATCATGGTTCGGGTTCGGCCGTTCGGTTCGGCTACGTTCATTTTGTCTGTTCGGTTCGCCCGTTAGGTTTGGCTGCATTGGGTTCATTGGTTTGGATGTTCAGCCATTCGGTGGTTCGGGTCAAACATTGAGTTTGAATTCGGTATTTGGTTTGGTCGGGATCGGTGCAGTCTTTAGTTCTGTGCAATCAGGAATTGCAAAAGACATTTGGTTTTTGAAATAAAAGGGAAAAACTAAAAAACATATTTCTGGTTATAACATTTTTGTTTCTTATTACATTTTGATTAAATTTAGGGAGATTGTACCCCCAACTAAGAGCACCAAGTTTACCAAAACTCCGAATGATTAGATAAAGGAAACTGATTTCAAAAGCAATTGAATGTTGTGATTTTAAGAAAAGCTCCATACACATTCATGACTACAACATCTTTATCTTGCATCCAATTTTCATGAAACTTGTGCATATTACATCCCTCTATATGCTTAATATTTCTGCCAATTCTAGAAAAGACTGGATAAAGGGTCCCAAGGATATAAGACATTAATCTGAAAATACATTTCCAGCTGTTACATTTTGATATTCCATTCTGTTTACAGGATATTTGACAGGAATGTATCAAATACCTTTCCTGCCATTTCAGCAAATGTACAGGAGATTTTGATAAAGGGACCCAATTATATAAGCAATTGATGTTGTCCCTGTGAAGATCATTATTCAGATGAATATCAGCATATTCAGTGCCAGTCAGAGGCAGGCACCCTGCATGGCAGGGGGAGAGAGACTGTAGGAGGAAGGATGTGGAGCAACCCCAAAGACTGACAGACACATTCAATGGCCAAACACATTACTGCAAGCTTCTAGCTTTACAGGACCAATTGGTAGTGGTTTCGAGGTGGGCATAGGGGGCGGCCCTGTGGCGGGCATAAGCAACATAACTGGGACTTCTGAGATAGCATCCCAGCAGTCAGGAGACATAGTTTAAACACATCCAGGCTGGCCAACTATCAATCACATCCTGCAGCACTGAGACAGAGGACATAAGAGAATTTCTATTGACTCTTTCCTAAACAGATGCTTCTGACTTCCCAGAAACAAGTGGGGGAGATATGTTGGGATGGTCCCAGCACAGAATGAGGATATTTGGTTGACACTTCTGTTGGCCAATTTGCATCACAAACCGATCTTATACCACAGTGACATAAGAGAATCCCAGGCATAGGCCCCTTCTCTACATATGTTGTACAGGCATATAAAATTTGGACCCTTTATAATATCTTTCTGATATTTTGCAGAGATAATCATGAAAGTAAAATATGTAGTGCTACCAAATTTCATGTACACTGGTTGGACTACAAAGATGTTATAGTCAGACATACATTTATATATTAATTGCTTATACCACCAAGACCTTTTTTCCAATCCTTCTGAAATTTGGCAAAGATAGTTATTATGGGAAGGGATATAAACTAAACAAGTGTCACCTACATTAGATGTGAGGCAAAGAAGTTACAGCTAAGAATGTATATGTAGAATATTTCAAAATACAATAATTCAACTGCTTATAAAATCGGATTCCTTTATCCAATTGTTTTGAAATATAGTGCACATAATGAGTTCTATTTGAGGTAGAGTCACTCCGAATTTCAGCCACATATCGTACAAAACACAAAAGTTAAAGCCGTTAATGTGTTTTCCATTGAAACCAATGGAAATTCAATTCCGAACTCACCGAATGCATCCGATCTGAATGTTCGAATTCGAGTTCGGTTCAAACATTTGGTTCGGTTGACCAAACTGTTTGAGTTCAGTCCAAACTCTGAACTTCTGAATTCGAGTTCGGTTCGAACGTTCGGTTCGGTCGACCGAAATATTTGAGTTCGATCCGAACTCCGAACTTCCAAACCACATTCGCCCATCCCTATGTATGTATGAGAGGCTCTGTGTACTCATATTTGTATGTGTAGGACTGATGGTTTGAGTTAAAACGCAGCATATTAAAAAAGTCAAAATTTTCAAATGTATACACTGATTTGGGCTCTAAAGTCTTAATTTTAAAGATAGTCAGAGGATCCCAGATGGATGCAGTGCAGGCCCTTTCATCACACTAAAAAATAATCTCCCACAAATACACTCAATCCCTTCCTACCTTTTTAGTTTTCATCTTGATCCCAGGCACACAGCTCCATCCTGCCTCGGTGTTATCCTTTTTTTGTTGTTGTTGTTCTTTGATAGCAGTAAAGGAAATTGTGGGTCTACTGCTTTGTGAAGAAGGTGAAATGTTAACAGGTGATGGAGAGAAAGTCTCCATCACCTTCTGCTTTGCGAAGAAGGTGAAATGTTAACAGGTGGTGGTGAGAAGGTCTCCATTTCTTTCGTCTTCTCCCACAAGTGAAACTGTGTCCAACCTGACAAAAATAGGATGAATAATGAAGGGAAAGGATTGCAGCTCAGAATAGATATAGAGATGGTCAGACAATACCTCACTACTTTAAATGAGTTCAAGTCTTCAGAGTCGGATAAATTACATCATAGGGTATTAAAAGAACTTTCAGATTTACTCTCAGAACTTCTGTATATCATCTTTGAGAACGTGTGGATAATGTGTGAGTTGTGAGAATACTGGAGATGGGGAAATGTTGTCCCAGTCGTTAAAAAGGAGAAAACGGAGGATCCAGGAAAGACTGGTTAGCCTGACATCGATACGTGGAAAGATACTAGAACAGATTATAAAGCAGTCAGTCTGTAAGAATCTAGAAGACAATGCAGCGATTGCTAGAAGCCAGCATGGATTTGGCAAGTATAAGTCTTGCCAGACTTATCTTATCTCCTTTTTTGATTGAATTACTACTTTAGTGGATCATAGGAATACCATGGATGTAATATATCTTGAGCATTTGACAAAGTCCCCCATGATGTCCTTGTTGACAAGCTGGTAAAATGTGGGCTAGATGATTCTACCATTAAGATTTACAGTTGGTTGAAGAACCATACTCAAAGAGTGCTCATCAATGGCTCCTTTATCAATCTGGGTGGGGTGCTGTAGGGTTCTGTCCTGGGTCCAGTACTGTTCATCAACATCTTTATTAATGACATGGATGAAGGAGTAGAGGAAATGTTTATCAGATTTTCAGATGACATGAAACCGTGAGGGATAGCTAACATCTTAGCTTAGAAGACATAAATAAAATTCAAAATGATCTTGATAAGTTGGAAAACTGGGCAGAAACTAACAAAATGAAATTCAACAGAGATAAAAGTAAAAAATCAAATGCACAAGTATAGGATGGGTGTTACCTGGATTGACAGCAGTACATGTGAAAAGAATCTAAAGATTGTAGGTGATCACAAATTGAACATGAGTCAGCAGTGTGATGCAGCTGCTACAAAGGCTAATGCAATTTTAGGCTGCATTAACAGAAGCATAGGTCCAGGTCACGAGAAGTAATAGCTGCACTCTATTCTGTGCTGGTCAGACCTCATCTGGAGTACTGTGTTCAGTTCTGGGTGCCACACTTTAAAAAGGACATTAACAAATTGGAACAGGTTCAAAGGAGGGCAACAAATATATAGTCAGGAGTCTGGAAACCAAAACCAAGTCCTATGAAGAAAGGTTGAAGAAACTAGGTATGTTTACCCTAGAGAAGACTAAGAGGAGACATGACAGTGGTCTTCAAATATCCAAAAGGCTGTCACTCAGAAGATGGCAAAGACCTGAGGGAAAGACTAGAAATAACGGGCTCAAATTACAAGAAAGCAGATTTCAGATAAACATTAGGAAGAACTTCCTAATGGTAAAAGTTGTTCAACAATGGAACAAATTGTCGATAGAGGTGGTGGACTCTCCTTCACTGGAGATTTTCAAACAGAGGCTGGACATCCATCGGTTGGGGATGCTGTAGCTGTGGATTTCCTGCATTAAGCAGGGGGTTGGACTAGATGACCTCTGAGGTCACTTCCAACTCTATGATTCGATTAACCTTATAGCCAAGTTTATTTTCCTTCTTCCTTTTCCTATTTCTACTGTTCTTACAAACATGAAATACATTTACAACCCTCTATGGGCTCTTCCTCTCTTTCTTCTTTCAATCTGTTGTTCCCAAAGCAAGCTGGCCTTTCCATGCCCTGTGCATCATATCAAATTGTACTGATTTTAATCAAGATTCTTTTGTCCTGCATGTAAACTGGACATAAAACACCCTCCTCTGGGAACTGAATTCTGCATTATCTTGTATGAAGATTATTATTTTTTAAAGCACTGATTGTATTAGATCATCTACTGGCAGACTTGTCACTTTATTGTGCCCCAACCATGCTTCACTGATACCAGTTTGGAGGCCATTCAGGGTCAGTTCAAGTTGGATATGGCATCACTTTTTATTCCTTCTCTTCCTCCAGATTGTGCCATTCCCAATCAGATGACCACTTCTGAAACAGAGTCTTTGCTGTCTCCTGCCCCTCTCTTGTGTAGAAAACCACTTACTGGTGGCAAGGTTATATTGACTCTTGCCCTAGACAGCATGCTTGGATTTGAATATGAAGTTCCAAAGTTCAGTGGGATCAGCTCTCAGGGCTTGCATTGGGAGAGCACTTGTCAAAATGTTACAAAAGACATGACCTTCAATGTAGCATCAAACTTCAGCTGAAATGCAGGCCTGACAATATGTCAAAGTACAGTAGCATAAATAAGATGTTGGCCATAGATCTGCTGATGACAGATGTAAGTGCAAGTATAAAGTGTGCTCTCTAAAAATAGAATAAATATAGAAAGTGCTTGAAGGGCCAGGTCTCTGGGTAGCTTATAAGTAGGTCACAGATGACCAATGGAAAAAATAGCAACATCATAATCGCTCCCTGTGAAAGCACAATATTTCAAGAAAGCTTATGCACTAAAGACGGAATAGCACTTTGGAATGATAGATCTTTCCGCAATGACATGTATTAGAAGAGTGAGATCAGAGGCATCATTTAAAATATTTTCAGGTAGACTTGTCCATTTCCTAAAAGGTTTGCCTTCATTCTTTATCTTTCTACAGGTCCCCCTTTGTGTAGAGCTCAGACTGAAACAGAAGGAGAGGAAAACCAGTTTTTTGGAATAGGAAGGAAAAATGGTTTTTAGAACAGGAAAGTTTGATTACAAATCCCCCAAATGTTGGCAAGGAGCTTGAGGTGTAAACAAGAACTGAATCTATTTGAACTCCTACTCATCACTAAGGTGACCAACCAGGTCCTAAAGATAATGGAGTCAAGGGTCACATCTTCACTTGCCCCACTCTAAGGTGATTGTGTTTTGATGCAATGCTTGTCTATCTTGAAAAGGGAGTTTGTAAAAATGCTTTGTGGGGTGCTATACTCATTGGGCATTTTTACACACACCTTAAAGTTCCAGGTTTTTCAATCTTCTGGGTTTACAAGTCCACAAGTAAATTCTGGATGCATTCTTCACACACAAACTGCCCTGAGGCAGTTCCTGAATGCATTCTTCACACAAACACTGCCCTGAGGCAGCCTAAAGTAGCCACAGCTGTAGACATGAGGGGCTGCCATGGAAACCAAGTGACCACAGCTGCCTGGAGCAAAGCAGTTTACCAGGAGAACTTTTTACACACACGAGTTCTGAGAGACGTTCTACGCAGATGTTCAAAGAGCTGAATGTTTGAGATGTGGGTGAGTGATTTAGACACACAAAATATTCAGGATGTAACAGCAAGCATGCAGGAGAAATGTGTGTGTAAAAACACTCATTGACTCAGTAATATCCAGGTCAAAGATGATTAATTTGGAAGTAAAAAGAAGGGGAAAGGGTTCTTTGCTTTTATAAATGTCAGTCCTCAAATGCACACTAATTTCTGAGTGATGGGCTTTTTTTTTTTTAACCCCTTCAATGACAGAGGTCCCAATCCCCTCCAAGTCACAGGGTCAGCCAGCCATCATCACTTCAGTCTTTTCTGGATTCAGCTTCAGTCACCTCAGCTGCATCCAGTCCTCAACAGCTGCCAGGCATTGAGTAAGCACTGAGACTTCAGGACCTAGGTGAGATGAAAAAGAGAGGTAGAGCTGGGTGTCATGAGCATACTGATGGCACCTCACTCTAAACCTCTAAATGATCTTGCCCAGCAGCCTCATATACACATTGAACAAGAGGGAAGACAGAATGGATCCCTGCAGGACACCATATGGGAGTTCCCAAGTGGACGAAAGTAATCTCCTATCACCACACACTGGAACCTCCCTGACAAGAATGAATGGAACCACTCAAGAGGAGTCCCGTGTAGGCCTGTAGTGAAAGCTGCTGCTCCCGTTCTGTCATTCCATACCGATATGGTGGAAGTGATCTCAACCTTCTGTTGGTTATTCAGTCTTTCCACATTGTGTGGCCAACGGTAACGGCTCTTGAGATTTTCCGCTTCTGGTCTTCTGTGTCACCTGATTTCCGCTGGAATACCTAATTAGTAGAAAACCAGTAAGTAGAAAGTCAAGCCACGTGGTACCGCCTGGTGGAGCAGTTAAGTAAAGTTTCTGCTGCTGCTCTGCTAGCACTGCTGCCACTGTGACCAGGCAGGGCCAGGCCAATCTGAGCCCACTGCCACCATGACGTGCCTCCATGAAGCCCTACTAGTTTTTTATATTTTTAATCAGCGTGGATGAGCCCAGCCCCAGCTTCAACATGGGCCCTCGCCTTCCCCTCACTGGAAGCGTACATGTGGCCTGAAGCCCCTCCCCCTCCCCTAGCTCATGGCGAAAGTTCAGTCTGTTGCAGCAGTGAGAAGGCTGCTACTTTATAAACAAGGTTCTTTGAGATGGCTTCAAACATTCTCACATCGTAGATAATATTTCCACCAGAAATATTGCTTCTGCAGGGAGCGGAAACTCTGCCCACAAGTGCCGACTTCCCGTGCTGGAGCAGCAGAAAAAAAAAAACATGCCGAAAAGTGGCTGTGAAAACAACTGAAATCGAGAGGGAAAGTAGTGGGATGAAGCGAAACTTATGATCTGAACCACACAGGGTGGAAGGGCAGTTTCCAGCAAAAATATTTGCCACGGGGGAATGCCATTTCAGGTTTAGTCCTGTGCACCCTTGCCAAGTCCCGCAGCCATGTCAACAAAAACCTCATGATCAACTATATCAAAGACTGATGAAAGGTCTAACAAGATCAACAGGTGTAGATCATAGACTAAGGCCAGAAGAGCAGTCTCCTTGTTATACCCCAGACAAAAAACTGACTGAAAATGTGTCCAGGAATCCAATAGTATTGAGATGATCCTGAAGCTGCAAGGCAACCACCAATTCAGTAACTTAGGTTAGAGACAGGGTGATAGCTAGCTGAGGAGTCAGCTTCCAAAGATGATTTCTTGAGCATGGGCCAGATAACCACAGTTTTAAGGGTGTCCAACAACCTATCCTTCCAAAGGGAGGCATCAATGGACCCAAGGTCCCCTGGCTGGCTTTCACCAATGAGAATGGGCAAGGATCTAATTCACAACTGGTTGCCCAAGCACATCCTCCACATCCGTGGGCAACACTAATTGGCTGATACATACAAACAGGACAAGGCTGAGCTTCCACAACCGGAAGATGTAGAGGTATGAACCAGGGACCCATGCCATTATTCATTTTTGGTTTTAGTTTTTGTTATTTAAATCTTTTGTATTAATCTTCATAAAAATCAAATTTTCATTTTTGTTTTTGCTTTCATTTTTGATTTTCATTGATTTCAATTGAAAGCACATTTTCAGCAGTATCTTTTTTATTGTTCATTATATTTCGATTACCCTTGGATGGATTGTACCTCCAACGGAAGGCATTATGTGTACCAAATTTCAGAAAGATTAAATAAAGAAATCCAATTTTATATGCAGTTGAATTATGTTATTTGGCAAAAAAAACCCACCACAACATCTACATTCCTGGCTGTAACATTTTCTACCATTTGGCAGGGCTGTATCTCACACCTTCAGGATCATATATGCCAAATAGTGGAAAGATGTGATAACGGGTCTCAATTTTATAAGCCTGCACAGTATATGCAGAGAATGAACCTATGCCAGGGATTTTCTTATGTGTCACTGTGGTATAAAATCTGTTTGTGGTGCCAATTGGCCAGAAGAAACGTTAACCAAATATCCTCATTCTGTGCTGTGACCACCCCAGATTCTCTCCCCCACTTGTTACTAGGAAGTTGAAAGCATCTGTTTAGGAAAGAGCCAATAGAGATTCTCTTATGTCCTCTCTCACAGTGCTGCAGGATGTGATTGTGATGATAATTGGCCTGGATGTGTAAACTACATCTCCTGATTGCTGGGATGCTATCCCCAAAGTCCCAGTTATGTCCCTTCTATGCCCGCCTGAGGGTCGCCTCTTATGCCCGCCTCGAAACCACCACCGATTGGTCCTGTAAACCTGGAATCATGCAGTAATTGGCCAGTGAATGTGTCTGTCAGTCTGTTGGGTTGCTCCCTATCCTCCCTTCTACATCCCCCCTTCCACTGCCATGCCAGGTGCCTACCTCTGAGTGGTACTGCATGTGCTGCTATTTATCTGAATAATGGTCTTCAAGGGGACTACTTCAAGTGCTTATAAAATTGGGACCCTTTATCAAATTATCCTGTAGTTTGTCAGAGATGACAGGGAATATGTAGGATACAGCTGGGGAGTGGAGTGCCAGGTAGAAGGAACCAAGGAATGGAACAGGAGATTGTTTGACCTTTTGCTCTCTGCTAACTGAAACTGTCTGTGCGCTGTATCTTACCTAGCCTCTACCCCTGTCCCTGTTGACAGGAAAGTTGTATGGTAAGCAGACTCCTGAGTTAGTTTGGTCATTTGCTCCAGGTAGACACCTCTAAAGGAGAGGGAATCTTTCTCTCAGCCTTCGCCCACCCCACACCCAACAGGGGCAGATCCCCCCACTCAGCCTTACCTCCAAGGGGCCTGTCAGCAGGGTGGTCCCTGGCTGCCTGAAGAACCGGCCTGGGCCCATCTGAGCACCAAGACACAGGGGACAGCGGCTGGTGAGGCAAGTGGGGGGGTTGATGACAGTGCCTCAACTATCATGCAGAAAGAAGTGGTTTTTCAGTGTGAGGGCCAAACCATATAGATGTCATTGTACGACAGGACAATGAGGAGCCCATGCTACAAGCCTGTAGGCTTATTCATATGAAGTCAGTGAACTTGGAAATTTTCCCTGCCTCTGTCTGGTGTTAAGAAACCACTCTGGAGAAAAGAGTCACCCTGTGAAGGGTATTTTCTTTCCCTTTACTATACCAAGAGATGATGATTTTATTCACAGTGCATCCAAAAAACAAAATTTAATAGGAGGAGCTCTGAGGTTTGGCTGAATAACTGGATGATTTTAAAATATCTTCAAGTCTGTTATCCTCATGTGTCATCTTTCAAGGTCAGAAGCCTGTTCAGTGTGTAGTAGTTTCTGTGCACTCCAAGTAGTCACTGTATACCTCTTCTTTGGGGGCCCTTCTGCTTCCACAAATTAGTCTCTGGTGAGTAAACTGTGTATAATTCTTTATTGTACTGGCAAATAGCCACAACAACTTTACACATCAGAAAATATACAAAAATTACACAGTAATTAAACATATATAACTAAGTAAAAATGTCATACTACAGCAGACCAAAAAGGACAAAAATAAGGGTAAACTAATACTTTAATTAAAATAGGACCACTTAAGAGGCAAGACCATCCTGTAGTTTCACCTACTGTATTCTCAGTCTATTTGCAGCTATTCTGAAAGCGGCTACAGCATTAGTCACCTCTGACCTCTTATCGGCAAGAAAAAACACCAACAGTTGGAGAGGAGACCACTCATGTCCAGCATTAGTCAACTTAAACAATAGTTTGTGAGGACATGCATATAAAGGGCACAATAAAAGATTTTGGACCAAATCTTCCACTTGTTCTAAACCACAGATACACAGTCTACTTGTGTGGTGAGTAATGACAGGCAAGACAACAAGGACATAATCTAGGCAATTCATATTCTTGTTCATTATGACAGGCTTTTTGTTGCTCTGTACATTCCAAGTCACATTCAGTTTCTGCACAGGACTTTTACCTCAGGCTAGAAGCAGAAGGAAATGGCTGCCTACGCAGATGCTATTGATGCCACAGCTTAGCCATCTGGATGGGTGATTCTTGCACATGTAACATCTGGGTAGCCTTAAGACACATTGTCTTTTCTACAATGCACTCAGCAGCCTTCTCTTGACTTGTAAGTGTATTCCAGGACACTGCTTTACTAGCTTGTTCCGGAGTAACCCCACTATCATTGTCCAATGTCACCTTCTTGTTATAAATATAAAACACAACCATCCTTTTGGAAGGCTGCCTTTGAACCATCTCTGGGACATTTCCAGGGAAATTAAAATGCTGAGGATGAGCAGCCAGAGACATGAGGTGCAAATGGAGATGTAACAACAAATGGACACTTGTTTGGATGTTGCTAAAGCTGGGGTGGTTTTTACCCTGTGTATAAAAAAGCAGCTACTAGCCCTCTTCTTTACAATGTCTTTGGCTTTCCAGTTTGGATCAACTTCTCAGTGTCCTGTTCTGCTGTAAGATGACCTCATGCAACAAAGGAATCCACAAAAGGAAAGTGGACGAGAGATTATCATAATAGTGCTTTTGCTGATTTAGGCTGGTTTACGTTGCTGGGAAACTCATTACCTTCTAAGATTTTTGTGCAGAGCACATCTGTCTTCCTAAAAAGAAGACCCTGTTGTGGAATAAAGTAGGGATGGACGAACGCGGTTCGGATGTTCGGAGTCCAGACCGAACTCGGTCTCTTGGGACGTCCAAACTGAGTGTCCGAACCGAACTCTTGAATGACCGAACAGTTCAGTCATGTTCAGATGAGTTCAGGGGCAGGAAAAATGTCTTTCCAGGGACGAAAATTAGGTTTCAGTTTCGATGTCGTTTCAGTTTCGGTTTCGCTATTTTTGAACGTTCGTCCAAGTTCAGCCAAACCGAACTCGGCTAAACTGACCCATCGAACCCAAACTCGGGTTTCAAACCGAATGACCGAACATCTGAACATCCGAACCGCATTCTGTTCGCCCATCCCTAGAATAAAGACAAATGGGGAAATCATTGTTTAAACAAATGTGACAGAGACAAATGCATAGTAACTAGGACTGAAATGAGACTTTGCCAAAACAGGAAATCTCATCAAAATCTTGGTTCCCAATACCCTGTTGGTGGAATCGAGAACCTTTTGGTACTCTGTTATGCTTTGGCTGACATTTCATTTATCAGTTTACCAACTTTCTGCTGATCACTTTGCCGTTTATCACTTTACCATCCATTTCAAATCCTGAGAGGTAATACCGAGGCAATACAATATTTCTTGCACTCCATTTGACTGGTATGCAGTTTCCTTTACTAATCTGCAATCCAGTTGCAGATTTGTCAAAGCAAAGGGAACAACCTAGAACAATTCTGGTAAGAGGCACTGGTATGGAAGTTACGGGGTAATGGGGGGAGAGAGGTCAAAGAGTGAGCTATTCACACAGCAATTTGCACTGACGTGTGGAAACAAGAAAGCCCTACCTGACCAAAAGCACCATAGCCAACTAACTGTTGTACAGCCATGGAGATTGCTGAATCTGGTGGATTCCAACAACCTTATTATTAGTGCTGCAGTGAATATACATCTGCTCACCGACAGTTATTTTCAGTTGTTAGAGGGGGTCCTCAATTCCTTTGCTCATCGCGGGACTCTGGTTGTCTCGACAGTCTGTACACCACTGTGGTATAACAACAACGCTGGCCCAGGGGGACAGAGCTGAAGTTCCCCAGAATTTCTTTTGCCAGGCTATTCTTGCGGCCCCTAGAGCAATGCCTTGCCCTATGCTGAGGCTCGAATTGGGCATGCTCCCCATCTCCGCTCACCTCAACCTTAGATTCCTTTTTTTTGGAAGCAATTGGTAAAGAGGATTCGGGCACAGCGCGTATGCACTATAAAGAGCAAAAGGATCATCAAGGGGCATTCCAGTACTCGTGGATGAGATATCTTAAATAATTAGTAGTGGCCCTTGCTTTACCAGTTGGCGAGGATGGAGTTCCAGTTGGGAGTCTCAGCAAGCGAGAGCTTAGAACAAGAGTTGAAGGATGGGCTCGACAAAAGGATGTAGATTTACTCCATAGGTATAACTCAGCGCATAGGTATTTAAAGGTTAAAACGATGTTTGGCTTAGAACCCTATTTAAGCCAAATTCAAGATCCCAGAGCTCGGAGACTAGCCACGTTGGTGCGGTTTCATTTATTCTATACCACTGAAGTAAGGGGAAGAAGAGAGCTAATTCCCCGGGGGGAGAGGATTTGTAAGCGGTGCCCAGATAGTGTAGAGTCTGTACCACATATGCTTTTTATATGCCTGCAATATGAAACATTAAGGGAGCAGTGGATTGGTGATCTCATTTTCCCTAGCATCCAAGACCCGGAGGAGATGCTTGCCGTACTATTAACCAATGCAGACGTTCCGCGAGTTACGCAGATTGCTATGTTCATGATGACTGTGCAGCAAGAGCAGAGAGTTCGTTAGGTTGTTGAAAGTCATTAGATGCAATTCTGTGTCAACGGCACTAGCGAGAATTTATATGAGCTGGCGCTGGTTACTTTAGTTTATGATTTTGATCTGATGTTTTAATTTGTACTTCGATGTTTGTCCTGGGAAATGAGTTGTCTTCCCCTATTTTATGATTTTATTATTATAACATTATTAAGTTTGCATAGTGTGTTATTACTGATAATAGCAAATTTGCTGATCAATAAAAGTTAATCTATAGTGGTATAACAACAATGTATTTAAAGAGGCTGGGGCATAGATTAGAGAGGAGAAGCTGGAGGAGTCACCTGGAGGTCAATCTTCAGCTATATAAAGAGTTTATGCAGGCATACAGAAGGACTATTACTTAGGTCAAACACTTGTACTTGTCCTCAGGCATAGATGCTGCAGGGAACAGATTGGTGCAACTTTTTTCAGGTGATGCCAGTGGCATAGCGTCCATTGAGCGACCCCAGGTTTATACTGAGGGCCACCATGGGCTTCCGTGCCCATTTACATGGGATTTTTTTTCCTTGCAGTGGGCCACCCACTCCTGCCACTCTTTATTTTCCCAGGGTGGGTGGGTGGCCACCTTAGGAAACCTTGCCTTGCTGCAGCCCCCCCCCCCCCCTTCAGCACTGCAGCTTGAGTTTCCACCTCAGCGGCTGCCTAGTGTCAGTTACTTCTGGCTCCAGCTGGAAGAAGATGATACTAGGCGGCCCAATGGTGGTGCGCAAATTCAAGCTGCAGGTCGGGGGGGAGGGGGGGGACTGCAGCAATGCAAGGCTTCCTAAGGCGGCCACCCACTCACCCTGGGAGAGTAGAGAGCAGTGGGAGTGGGCAGCCCACCGCAAGCAGTGCCACACACACAGCCACTACTTCAGCCGCCGCTCCACACCATGGGGGAAGCAGGAGGGGAGGGAGGGTTTGCTAGGTGGGCAGGTGAGGCTCGTTGCCACTCTGCACAGTTGGGGGGGCAGGAGTTGGAGTGGGCTAGGGGGCAGCATGAACTAATTATGGTGCTGGGGGGACACAATGGTTATGGGGTGGGGGAAGCATGAATTTATTATTGGGGCACAAATGAACTGGTTCAGGGTGGGGGGGCAGCATAAATTGATTATAGAGGGATGCAACTAACTGATTATGGGGTGGGGGCAGCGGCATGAATTGATTATTGGGAGCACAAATGAACTGGTTATGGGCGGGGGAAGCATGAATTGATTATGTGGAAATGCAACTGATTATGGGGTGGGGGCAGCATGAATTCATTATGGGAGCACAAATGAACTGGTTATGAGTGGGGGCAGCATGAACTGATGGGGGCACAAATGAACTGGTTATATATCTAGAAGAATGTCTCTTTGCATGGCATAACGTGCTTAATGAGCTGCATTTTGTAGGGGTGTACGTGTCGTTTTTGTTACTACAATAACGATAATGAAAATGACAACCGAGAATAATGATAACGAAAACGACAACCGAGAATACCAAAAACAACAACAGAAAATACCAATAACATTAATGGTAATGATAATTATATCAATACTGATATCGATAACGATATCGATACTGATATAAAAATGATACCAAAAATGATTAAAAAAATAAATAACAAGAAACAAAAATGACAATGTCATTGTCGTTATTGTTAGTGCTGTGGCAGTTGGGTTGTAGAGAGGGGAGGAGGGAGAAGACATCTCAGAGTCTTAACAGAGATGAACTCTTGAACTGTGCCTATGCAGCAACTCAGAAGTATCTGATGGATGGATGCCTGGCCAATGAGCAGCACAATCAGGCCCCAGCAGTCTCATGGGACTCTGTGATAGCAGACATTGAGCACTCTCCCACAACCAATCAGAAGGGCTCTGGGGTAGGGCACTACAACCCTTTATAATGGGAGGGCCAGTTTTTTTCTCTCCGTTGTGTGAGAGCTCTGCTTGTCAGGTTGCATTTACAGAACTGTGGTGCTTGCACATAAAAAATCCTTCCAAGCCCTCATTGTATTATTTATTTATTTATTTATTTATTAGGTATTCCCACCAATACCTTTCCTTCCACATACCCTACATTTTACCTTCTCCTTTTCCCTGCCCTTCTCCATCCTGTACATTATATAGAGATAGGTAGTATAGGTTAGATAGATACATATTATAGACATATATATTAGATTAGAATAGTTATATAGATTACTTATTTTATTTATTTATTTATTTATTTAAAACTTATATCCTGCCCCTCCTGCCCAAAGACAGCTCGGGGCGGCAAACAACACACACACACACACACACACACACACACACACACACACACACACAAATTCAACAATAAAACATTTTAAAATAAATCT
>QEPC01000280.1:19849-38036 GCA_003113815.1 Sphenodon punctatus | reverse complement strand
GCATGAATCTCTGTTTATCACAGTGGCCTCTACTGCCTCACTAATGAATGTGACCCAGAATAATCTTCTTCACATGTTTTGTAATAAACAAGGGAAATCATCTAAGTGAAAGAGGTTCATGCCAAGGGTGTCAATTTCCAGCCAGTTCCAATCCCTCTGTCATGTTCTCAGTTCTCAGAACTGTAGGAACCATCACTTTCACTTGGGTGGCTGGCAGGATCAATCATCACCTGCTGTTAGTAAATCTATATTATTCCCCAACCCATGAAGATAAAAATATCTGGATAACAATAATAAAACTTCTGAGAGGGGTGATGAAGAGTGACCTTGTTCAAAATCAATATTTAAGGGGACTTAAGCCAGAAGCAATGCAGGGTCTGCTGCCAACTGAAATGATACAAAAGGTGCAGTATTTCATGTCTGGTGCTGTTCCATAATTCTCACTCAAAATCCCTTCTCTGGGTGTTAACAGAGAAGATGATAGCCTTCATCAGGTGGGTGTTTTAGGGTTTTGCCCCCATCGGCCATATAGCCACCACCCACCAGAGACAGAGCTCCCACTCACGGCAGGCTGATGTGCACCCATGTCTGCAGCTTTGGCTGAAATGCCATACCTCTGCAGCAGCATTTACCAGTGGAAAGTGCTCTTCTGCACCAAGCAACATGGTTAGGAAGGGAGCGATTTTCACGTCTTGCACTCGGTGATTTCCGCGCTTGCTGCCGCAGTATTTTCACCACTGTAGATTTCACGCGGAAGTGACAGGTTTGCCACAGTTTCCCCTTTCCCTTAAATGTGGCAGCTTTGTGATTCTCACAGCATTGCAGCCAGGGGTGTAGTCACAATGGCGCGGGGGAAGTTGCTGCCTTGTAAGCAAAGTGCTTCTTCGAGGGGCTCCTTCCATTCTCACTTGCGCACCCTTCTCTTACCAGCATATACCAAGCTCACTAGCTTAAAAAAAAACACGTGACGTTCACATTCCCCACCCTATATAAGGTACCTGAATACAACACAGTTCCTTCCAACCCTAAGCAATTACAGAGAAAAATTCCATGTGGGGTCAGACGGGTGGGTTCTTGTGAGAATGTTTGGAACCATCTCGAATAACCTTGTTTGCAAGGCAGCAACCTTCTGTTCTCCTTGGAGTGGCCTCTCCCATTCTCACAAATGGAAGAGTACCAAGTCTAGAAAGAGGCGGAGGGGAAATTATCTAAGAAAATGACAGTCCATGCAGGTTGGATCTACAGCCTGGGAGGGGGGCAGCAGGCAGGGGGCAGTCTTATCGGGGGGGTCTGTTCAGCTGTGGGAGGGTTGGTTGTTTAGTGCTATCTTTGTTAGAAGGATAGACACATCCTCCCTCTTCCCTTTTTGATCACCCCATAGAGAGAAATGGGGGTGCAGAGCAGCTACAATGAGGCAGAGAGTCATCTCAGCAAATAGGAAGAATTTGTCCTTGGCACCCTAACGCAAAAGAGAATTCACAGAAGAGCAGGGACTCCCCTCCACCCCCATCCCCTGGATCAGCATCAGGAGCCAGGCGCTTGCTCAATGCTACTTGACCGGGCATTGCAGGTTGTCAGGCATCAGTGGAGCAGCGGCAGAGGCCCGACCAGGGCTTGGTGGCTGGCACCACTACTTGGCCTGGCATTGCAGGCTTGCATCCTACTCACTGGATCTCAACAAGCTCTTCTGCAAATTGCAGGCTGGCATTGTACTCAACCGATCTCAAGAAACTCTACTGTAAATTGGGCAAGCCTTGCCCAGTGGTGAATCACGTGGCCACCCAGTAGCAGATGTTGGATTGCAGGGCCACAGTACCCATGGAATGGTAGAGGCAGTAGCAGCAGCATCAGACACTGGATTGCCCAGGCACAGTACCTGTGGCACAGCAGAGGCAGTAGCGGCAGCAGGAGCAGACATTGGATTTCCCGGTAGCAGAACCCGTGGCACAGGAGAGGGAGCATCAGCAGCAACAGCAGAAGGCATTGGATTGCCCAGGCACAGTACCCGTGGCACAGCAGAGGCAGCAGCGGCAGCAGCAGATGACATTGGATTGCCCAGTAGCAGAACCCATGGCACAGCAGAGGCAGCAGAAGAAGCAGCAGCAAACATTGGATTTCCAGGGCACAGAACCCATGGAACAGCAGAGATGGCAGCAGCAGGATTTGCCTGTGTGCAGCACCCAAGGAGCCAGGATGGTAGGATTTGCCAGGGAAGAGCTCCCATACAGCAGCAGACAGCAGCAGGATTGTGTGGGGAAATTTGGATTTGCCAGGGCAGAGCACACATGGACCAGAAGACAGCAGTAGTGGGATTACCAGGCCAGCAAGGCACATCACCCAGGGTTGCCAAGGCAGGCAGACAGGCACCTTAGCATGAGAGGCAGGCAGGCTGGGGCAGGGCTTCAGCTTTGTCCACAGGGCGGGAAGACAGGCATTTTGACATGAGCATTGGAAGGCAGGCTGAGGCAGGGTTCGAGCTTTGCCCACAGGACAGGTAGACAGGCAGCATGGCATGAGCATCGGAAGGCAGACTGAGGCAGGGTTTGAGGTTGGCAACCTTAGTGGGCAGACAGGCAGCGTGGCATGAGCATCAGAAGGCAGACTGAGGCAGGGTTCGAGCTTCGCCCGCTGTGAGCCCTGCTTACTGGTGGCGGCTCCGGGTCCTCCGTTGCTGGCAGTGGCGACGCCTCAACAGAACAAGGTGCAAGTGCCGGCCCCCATGGCAACTGACCCTGATCCAGTGCAATTGGTTGCTCCTCCATCACCCCCATGCAACACAGGGTCAGCCCCGCCCCCACCGCAGAGCTCCGAGTGCTTGCAAGCGCATGCAGGGGTGGGTCTTTCAGGATAAAAGCCAGAGCTGTGCTGTGCTGCAGCGCTGGTAATCAGAGAGAAACCGGCACCGCAAAGCTAAGTACCAAGTCTTGTGTTCCCTATTTCTTGTACTATCTTGTGGTGTGTGTGTGTGTGTGTGTGTGTGTGTGTGTGAGCGAGCCTCAGTGTGTTTGTATCCCTCCAGTGTTCCCACATTTGGTTGAGAGAGTGAACGGTGAGTGCTTGTAGCGAAAGCACCTTTCCCCCACCTGGGATTGCCTCCCCGTTCCTTCCCTGTGTGCAGTCCCTTATCCCTTCCCCAGGATCCGGTGTCCACGCCCACAACCCTCACATTGTCCCCACTAGTGACCCTTTCCCTCGCATTGTGTGTCAGGATTGAGTGGTAGAGTGGGGCAACGCTCTGGACCCCCTGTATTGCTCTATGCCCCATGATGATAGAGGCCTGATCTCACAGAGCTCATTTGGACCAAACTTCTATCCTGATGGGCACTTAACCTCGGAGTCTTGGAAGCAGGGTCAGGGCCAGAGTAACGAGTATGACAGGACTCCCCCTGAGTGCGTATTTCCCCAAACCCCAGTGGCAGAATTACCAGCACTTTTTTCCCCTGGTAGGGGCACTCGCTTAATGGAGGTAGCGAAGGAAATTGGCATGCTCGTACGAGCCATCCAAGCCTTGGCTAGGAGGTCAAGGACCTCCAGACAAAGCAGGTGGAGTTAGCCACAGCTGTCGCTCAGACCCAGGGAGCCGTCAGCCCTGCAGGACCAACATTCGTGGCAATTCCTTCCCCCACCGCCTCCTCCCGTGGCGCCTAGCATCCTGTTGACCCCGTAAGAGCCTAGGGAACCAAGTTACCACCCCATTGTGACTATGATTGTCCAATTGACCTGCTCCCAAGTAAAGATCCCCCTTTTGGCCAAATATATGCCTTAGCAGACACTGAGCTGAAGGTATTACAGCAATACATTGATGATAATTTGCACAGCGGATCCATTCAACACTCATGCTCCCCTGCTGGAGCACCCATCTTTTTTTGTGGCCAAGAAAGATGGTGGTTTGATACCCTGTGTAGATTATAGGGGTCTCAACAGCATCACGATCAAGAATCGCTATCCGCTTCCCCGATCCCTGAGCTCCTCAATTGTCTCCAAGGAGCATGCATCTTCACAAAGCTTGACTTGAGAGGTGCTTATAATCTGTTGTGCATATGCGATGCCAACGAGTGGAAGATGGCTTTCCGTATGCATTATGGCCATTTTGAATACCTTGCAATGCCGTTTGGCCTGGCCATTGCACCAGCCACATTCCAGCATCTAATAAATGACATTTTCTGGGACATTCTCAACATTTACGTTATCGCCTATCTTGATGACATCCTCGTGTACTCTACCTCCCAGCACGTGAGTCATGTCTGGGGAGTATTATCACAGCTTTGGAACCATAGACTTTACTGTAAATGAGAGAAATGCTCTTTCCATAGCACCACGGGGGACTTCCTAGGCTTCATAATCAACCCACCAGGGATCATGATGGATGCCCAGAAGGTTGAGGCCCTGCAACATTGGCCTGCTCCTAAGGCAGTTAATACACGGAGAAATTAGGCTAAATAGTGCAGTATACAACTTGAAGTAAATAACAATAAATCAGCACTAAGTAATATAACGATCTACTAGTCACTAAATCTAAGCGCCTCTACTCCATTCTTGTCCTCCTTGACCTCTCTGCTGCAGTCAAGTACCTGAGACTTCGCATCCACTTGAATGTTTTTAACCCTTGTCTTTCCCTATGTCCTCTCTCCTTGTCTTTCCCCTCTAAGTCTATTAGATTGTAAGCCGTAGGCAGGGACCGCGTCTATCTCATTGTTCTGTAAAGCACCAGGTACACTGCTGGTGCTATACAAATGCTTGTAATAATAATAATAAGTGGTTCTTTATAATAGAGAACAAAGTCCCTTAATACTGAAATGCAGTGGGATAAATATCAAATACAATATTCAACAAAGACTGTTCCTTTAGAAAGTAAATTATAATAAAGTAAAGTCTAAAGAATAATCCTGTAAGAGTCTTGTGCCTGCCCGATGATTTGCCACACACGTAACTTCCTCAGGGGTCTTATTTCTATTTTCAGGGTATTTTCTTTGTGCAAGGTAATAGCTCCAAATACTTTCTAAAGAATAAACAAACAAAACCAATAATCTTGGGTTCTAAATTACATATTAGAGGTATGAAAAATACAAAAATACAGAAATCAACAAACCAGAAATAAAATAACACAGATTAGCAAAGGAGATTTTTGACTGGAAAACAATGCATAAAGACTGTGAAGTAGAGCATCTGACTTACCAATTAGAGATGCTCAAACTATTGATGAATACAGTCTTTCTTTTACAGCGGGGACTCTTTTAGTTTTAACATACAGGAACAGCTACCGGAGACAAAGCTACAATGTTAATACAGGGAAAGTACTTCCGATGCTCTCATAAAAATTCTGAGGAAGAGCCGGCAGTAATCACCTGCGCTGAAGGTAAACTAACCTCACAAGAGGTCAAGGTTTCTAAGTATTGTGCCAATAAATGCCTTCTAGTTGCAGGTAGGGTTATGGGGGAAGAACTCCCTTCTTACTCTTTAGGCTTTACTGGGCAACTGGCTGTTCATCTGCTTTCCCTGAGGCACAGGTGGGTGTCAATGGCCATACTTATTGAGGCAAACACCAACACGTGAACCTTTCTACCCTATCTCCTATTGGGAGCAATTAGAGGAAACCCCATTCATCTTCTTTAGTGCAAACAATATATATGAAAAGAACCTATCTATCCTTCTGCTAACGAGAGCAATTAGAGGAATCCCCACTCGCCTTCTTAGATATAAGCTGTACCTATAAAAAAAAACATGAAAGCTAGGTAATGGAATCCAGGAGATCATTTAGCCCATCTTGCTGCACGGTATCAAGAGCAATAATCCAGAAGCTCTCTCTTTCAGGCAAAATCCTTGGGTTAGTAGGTTGATCCTCTCAATCCCCCCAAAAGAGAAGGAGTTTACATCCTTGTGGTAATGATTAAAATGATCCACTAAAGGGGCATTTTGTACATGATTTTTCAGCTTACTCCTATCTTCCGTAATACTAGTTCTAAGATGTCTAGATGTTTTCCCTATATAAGTCAGAGAGAAACCGGCCCCGCAAAGCTAAGTACCAAGTCTTGTGTTCCCTATTGCTTGTACTATCTTGTGACGTGTGGGTGTGTGTATGTGTGAGTGAGCCTCAATGTGTTTGTATCCCTCCAGTATTCCCAAGTTTGATTGAGAGAGTGAATGGTGAGTGCTTGTAGCAATAGTCCCTGTCCTCCACCTGGGATTGCCTCCCCATTCCTGTTTGTATCCCTCCAGTGTTCCCACATTTGGTTGAGAGAGTGAACGGTGAGTGCTTGTAGTGAAAGCACCTTTCCCTCCACCTGGGATTGCCTCCCCATTCCTTCCCTGTGTGCAGTCCCTTATCCCTTCCCCAGGATCTGGGGTCCATGCCCGTAACCCCCACATTGTCCCCACTAGTGACCCTTTCCCCTGCATTGTGTGTCAGGATCGAGTGGTAGAGTGGGGCAAGGCTCTGGACTCCCTGTATTGCTCTGTGCCCCTTGATGATAGACATATTCCTCCTGTTGCAGGAGCCCATCAAACCACACCTTCAGTCCTGCCACACCAGGGCAACTGCCTCATCTGCCAGCTTCTTGCCCTGAGGGCCACAATCCCACTCCTGGAGAATTTCCTCCAGCATCCTGAGGAGACTCTGGAACAGAGGGGTCACCTGGCTGATGCTGGCCATGGAGGAGCTGATGGTCTCCGTCATGGCCAGGGACGGTCTGAGCATGAAGACCGTGTGAGCCAGGATCTCCCATTCCTCCCCATAGTACCCTGGAGGTGTCCCGCTGTCCATCACCAGTTGAACCTGATGCAAGATGGTTTTCTGCTCGAGAAGACACTCCAGCATCAGGAACATTGAATTCCACCGGCTGGACACATCCTGCACCAGCTGGTGCACTGGGGACCCTTTCTCGGCCTACTTTGCCCAGGTCACGGCACTTCATGCTCCAGTTAAAGAAACCAGTCAGCTTCCTCCCCCGCTCTATCAGGGAGCTAAGGGTGCCTGCCCCAATCCCCTTCTCCCCCAAGCCCAGAGCATCGCTGACCACCAGGTGAAGGGTGTGTGTGGCACAAAGGATGCTGGTGAAGCCCCCCTCGCAGACTGCCCTCAGTATGTTGTCCGTCACCACATACCCCTTGGTGAATGGCGCGCCTGGCATGACACACTCCCTCACCATGGTGGTCAGGGCTGACTCATTCAAAGATGTGTGGGGGCCATCCACGACTTCCAGTTGAAGCATGGCCCACCTATACCCTTCTTCGAGACCCCTCTTGCCATTGCTAAATGCTGCCTCCAGGTCCTTCCACCAGTGTGCCGTCACTGCCAGGTAGAAGTTTTGCGCGTTCCTGCTCAACCACAGGTCTGTGGTGAAGTGGACGGTGGCACCCTCAGTCCTTGCCAGCTGCTCCCTCACCCACTCCTTTAAATCCTGGTACAGGGCTGGCACAACCTGCCGATTCAGGGTGGTGTGCGAAGGCAGCTTAAACTGGGGGGGCCAGGAAGCCAGTCAGGTGCCTAAATCCCATGTCCCCAAACACCGAGAAGGGCTGCCCATCCAGTGTGATCACAGCACTGTGGCATGCCTTAGGTGCCCCATCATGGCAGTTGTGCCAAGGTTGGTGACCACCTGCCCACACTTCACCACCTTCTGTTCTGGAACAAACTGCACTGCACTTCTCTGGGATCATCCGCCCGCACCAACTTAAAATGTGCCCATACAGAGGATTTTTTGCCCCCTTCTGTCCCGTACCGGGAGATGCACCACAGACAGCGCTGATGGGAGGGGCAGAACATGGTGGCAACACAACTCTTGGAGGGACAGCCATCGCCTCAGCACCAGACATTTCCTCCCCAGGACTAGTGTCTGCCTCGCTGTTCCCAGTCTGAGATATGTCCCGTGAAGGGGAGTACTATGACCCTGAGGCTTATCAACTGCCCACCATGCTGCTGCCAGTCTCCCTGTGCCCCCTATAGCTACTGCTGCTACTACTGCTGCTGCTACTGCTGCTCCTCTCCATGTTGCCATTGTCCGGGGATCGGACCCTGCCTCTAGCAGCCGGGGTGGGATCTACCAGCTCCGGACTTCTGGGGATCACATCAATAATGGGGAACATTGGTGACCCATGATGAACATCTGACCCTGAAGTACCTACACCTGCACCTGCAGCAGAGACAGCCACAGCTTCCTGGACTGCAGGCCTTCCAGTGCCCGGCATGGCAGTGGGGGATGCTGTCAGGACCTAGATCAGGGCACATGCTCCCCACAGGGTGCCAGTATCTCCCTCACCCCTAACAGACCCTTCTCCGACCCCGGCGTGCAGCACTGAAGCTTCCCCTACAAGGGAAACACTGCTGTCACCACCGGCACCCCTACGAGGGATGTAAGCACAAGCCACGGCCCCACGCCATCAGACTGCCCCCAGGGGCAGAGCGTTGGAGCCGCAGCATGCAGAGGCCATGCCCCAGCCTCAATCTTGGTGCCGTGATGCTCAGAGCATCTGCAATACCGCCTGGTCAGCGGGGATATAAGCAGTGCCCCACCTCATGCACAGTGCTGGTTATCAGTGCTGCAATGACTGTGAGACCGGCCCCTGCCTTTGCCTGGATAATGTGTGGTATTGCCTTGCTTGTGGATCGCGTGGGTGCATGATTGTATTGGAGTGACTGGACTGTGTGGGTGAGTGAGTGTTTGTAAGGTGCAAGAGTCTTGAGCCAGTAAGTCTGCATCCCTTGTACTGTTTAGGTTGCACTATCCCTTGGGCCCTCCTGGTGGTGAAAGCCCTATCCTGCTCCCCCCTCCCTGGAGGCTCCAGCACCTCCCCGCTCCTCACTGTCTGCACCTCTGCCTCTACCCTATATCCTGTGTGTGCGTCAAGGGGTGACTCCAAGGTGTGTGCTCATTCCCAAATATCCGGTGATGATAAAGGCTGTGGATTACTAATTCTGCAGTCCTATGCTATTCTATGGGTTTGTTTACAGGTGCCCTTGTCATTGAGCAAATGTGTGTGAGCTTGTAACCTTCCTGCCTCCCCTTTCCCCCTTCTAGGTCCGTCCTGGACCTCACAGACGCTGGCAGAAGGTGACGCCGAACCACACTAGTGCCACTGCTGTGAGCCTCTGAAGCCTGTGTCCCAAAATCAGGCCTGTGCAGTTTGGGGTGTGGTGATGGGCTCGGGCTGCTTCTGATGCCTACTGCCACTCCACTGGCATGGCCCCTGCTACCTCTGCCACATGCCCCATTGCCCACCTTACGAGCAGTAGACTTGCCTCTCCTGCTTCCCTTCTCCATTTCTTCCACCCAAATAATGCAGAGGAAGATTGATTTGATTTGATTTGATTTGATTTATTTATATAGCGCTAGTGATGTACCTGGTGCTTTAGAGAGAATAAGATAGATACGGCCCCTGACCGAGAGCTTTATGGAACTGAACGGAATATTATCTAATATCTACAAAGGCCTAGTCCTACAAATACACTATAAAATATTAAAACTGATTCACTACACACTATCTCTATCTCTATAACTAAGCTAACTCCTACATCTAATCTATCTATCTATCTATGGATGGTGGGGGGGGGGGACACAGACAGCTCACAACAAAAAACACAGGGTGGGGTACAAAACTGAAATGAAACCTAAATCAATCTAATGCTACTCTAAATAAATCCAAAAACAGGGGAAGGGAATCAGGGATGGAATATATACAGGGAGGAGGGAAGGATTCAATGGAGGGTAGGGAGAAAGAACACAGGGAGGGGTAAAAAATAAAAATAACACCTAAATCTATCTAATCTAATCTAAATAAATGAAACTATGGAGGTAAATGTGTGGAAATGGGTGAAATAGGAGGAGGATGGCAATGGATTGGGAGGAACACAAACTGCTGGGAGAGGGAGAGTTCTGAAAACGCCTGCTGACAGGATCAGTGGCTAGCTCAGAACAAACTGAAAGAGGAGGAGGGCCATGACTTTTTTTACTTGCTGCATCTGCCTTACCACAAGCCGCATTGGCTCTGTGCAGCCTAGCCCGTGGCCAATCGCAGACTGCCAAGCCAGTGATCTGAGGAAAAGAGAGATGGTGATTGGGCAGGCTGGCTGCTAGTCCAAGCCTCTCTCCACCCCTGGGGTCAGGAAGTCTACTCAGCCAGGTTTTCCCGCCGAACGCGCCCAAACGCGCCGTAACTGTTTGGGGGTTTCCGCGTCCAGTTCGGGCGTCTGAACTGACTGAGTTCAGGCCGAACTCCGAACCACATTCACACATCTCTACTGCACTCTGACACCTCTAAGCTTCCCAGAGCACTCTCCCCTGACCCCATGTCCCCCCACACACTGCAGTGCCTTCTGTTGGGTTGATCCACTTTGGACCACTGCTTCATTCTCTCACATTTAATAAACAATTATACACAATCTAGTAATAAACTGTATGTTATTTTTTTAGATTTAAAATCTGCATTCGACCTGATACCTAGGTCTAAGCTATGGACTAAACTGGGAGAAAGCAATATTGACAAGCGCCTTCTGTTCCTTCTGATATTGCTTTATAATGACACTGCTCTTTGAGTTAAGTTAAACCAACAGGGCCGCCTATCAGACCCAAATAGGTCTCGGTCTGGAGTTAGACCCGAGCTTTATTTTGGCCCCAGCTTTATTTAACTTTTATATAAACTGTCTGATTACTGCTGTATCACAGATAGAAAATCATCCCCCCAAGTTGGGTAATAGACACTTATCATGCCTATTATATGCAGATGACGCTGCACTAATGTCAAGGATTCTGGTTGGAATAAGATGCACTATAGAACTGTGCTCTGCCCATTGCCAGTCTGAAAGGTTAGCTATTAATTATGATAAAACCAAAGTGGTGACTTTCTCTAAACACCAGTACAATTGTACATGAGTTACTGATGGGAAAAAGATAGAGCAGGTCTCTTCCTTTTGTTACTTAGGCATAGTTTTCCAGTCAAGAGGATTATGGATGATGCAAGTAAATTCAGCAAGTGAACAGGTTAGTAAACGTGCTTTTGCAATTAATCATTGCTTCCGAGCACAAAACTGTCAACTGCTTATTCCAGCGATTAGTTTTTTCTGTCAAAATAGGGGGACAGTTGTTTTATAGTACACATTTTTTGGGTTTAGATAAAACCTTGGATATTGAAAGAGTTCAGTCTAAGTTTCTGAGAAGACTGATGAGGCTACTGCCAGGTAGGGATGGGCAAAAGCAGTTCGGAAGTTCGGAGTTCGACCGGAACTTGGCCTGTTCAGACGACCGAACCCGAACATGAATCCGAACACGAACTGACCGAACTGAACTCAATTCCGAACATCGAAACGACTGAACAGTTCCATCAGTTTGGATCGTGTTCGGGTGAGTTCAGGTGGCAAAAAAATGTTCACTGTAAGGTCAAACATGTCAGGGAGGGGTAGTCACTGAGGAGCAGACTTCCAGGCACCAGGGGTGGAGAAGCTTGCAAGAAACAAAACTATCTGCCTCCCCCCTTCCCAACACCTTCTGAGCTAGTCACTGTTCCTGAACAGCAGGCGTTTCAGAAGGCTCCCTCTCCCAGAATTTCCCAGCTTCCCAATCCATTGCAATCCTCCTCCCATTTCACCCATCCAACCCATCTACCCCCATATTCTCATTCATTTATTTAGCTTAGCTTAGATATAGTGGTTATTTTTTGTTTTTACCCCTCCCTGTGTTCAATTTTCCTTCCTCCCTCCCCCCTCCATTGAATTCTTTCCCTCTCCCATATATTCCATCCCAGATTCCCTTCCCTTCCCCTGTTTTTTCATTTTGAGTAGGATTAATAGATTCCTTTAAGTTTNGAGTAGGATTATTAGATTGCTTTAAGTTTCATTTCAGTTTTGTACTGAAATGAAACTTAAACCTTAAACTGAAACCTTGTGTTGTTTGTGATTCCCCCCATCCCATATAGATAGATAGATAGATAGATAGATAGATAGATAGATAGATAGTAGACAGTTGTAGGAGTTAGCTTAGTGATAGAGAGAGCGTTAGTGATTTAGTTTTAGTGTTTAGAGGAGTAGGCCTGTGTACTTATTAGATAATCCATTTAGTTCATAGCATTTAGAATAGTTAATAGCAGATAGATTTAGTGTAGATGATATATATATAATATTAGATACAAAAATTAAATTTAAAAAACCCATATAAAAACCAAAAAACCAAATAAAAAACAAAAATAAAACCATATAAAACCAAATAAAAAACCAAAACACCATATAAAACACACACACACACCATAACAAAACATTTCCCGAACAGTCGAACCTGAACCAAACGGCCGAACTGAACGGCCGAACCCGAACACGGCGAACTAACCGAACGGACGAACCGAACGGATGAACCGAACGCAGACGAACCGAACGGCCAAACCCAAACCGCGATCTGTTCGCCCATCCCTACCGCCAGGTATCTCAAATGCGGCATTAAGAAGAGAGACAGGTAGAGTCTCATTGGTGCTTATATTGAGTAGCACAATGAAATGACTAAGATACGGGAGGTATATTCCCTCACTGATTATTTATCTATAATGCCACTTGGGAACTCTAATGCAACGTACCTGGTCAGTCTCCTTTCTCCTACACAAAGAGCTATATTCCTTAGCGCAAGGCTAAATGTTCTTCCTTCAGCCCTTCTGGAGGGCCGATATAAGGATGTACCTTTCCACTTAAGAATATGTCGTTGTGGATTGGGCTAGGTTGAGACAGTTGCCCATATTTTATTGTTCCGTAGGTTATATGTGGATATTAGAGACAGACTAATTTGTTCACTGATAAGATACTTGCCAGGGAGATCACAGGAGGTCTATATGTCTTTGTTGCTCGCTGACAGGGTTCCCGACATAACATTTCCTGTTGACAAATTCCTGGCATATGTCCATAATATAAGAGCACAATATTTTAAGGAATGGGGCTCAGAATAGGATGGTTTATTGTGTTGCTCCCTTTGGTTGTATGGATTTTATGAGATTTTGTTTGTACTATGTGTATTACAGGAGGATCTATTTTTCTCTTTTATACTTATTTTGTTTATGTATTTTTAGTAATTTGCATTTATTTGTATTTATTTGTTTTGTGTAAATGCCAAGACCTATGGTCAAGAATTCAAATAAAATATCATATTCAGTGCCTTCCCTTTCTTCTTGTGCCACTCAGAGGTGCTGCAGTCTGACACCAAGCTGCCTGTAGCACCCTACCCTGACCCCCCCTCCCCAAGGCAGCAATGCCTTCCCCTGCTTCTTTAGTCCCCAGAAGTGCTGGTGTTCAGGGTTGGGCACTGCCCAGGACCAGCTTCAGTGATTTCAGCTTGAACTCATTCGAGGCACTGACAGTTTGACACCTTTGAGCTGCCCAGGACACCCTACTCTGAGCCCCTAGCCCCTGCAGGGTGCAGTACCTTCTCCTTCTTCTAAGGCCACCTGTCCTTGTTACTGCCCAGCTGTCATGAGTGCCTGGTTTCCCAGAGAGTGAGGTGGGTGAGCCCGGGTGGCTGCTTCTGTGGTGGCTTTTGACCAGCGACCAGCTGGCCACATCCTTGGGTCTGGCTATGGATGGTGCCTGCTGCAGTAGCTTTTTCTCAGGCTGACTGGGCAGCTGCAGTGCGGGGACCAAGGCCCATCTCAGTTCCAGCTTAGCTGCTGCAGCTGCCACCACCCACCACCATAGTAAGCTCCATGGCTGAACTGGGTGGCGGGGGGGTGGGGCTGTCTAGGGTAGGAAAAAATAATTGCACTAGGTTTCCCCCAGCCCACTGCACAACCATGGTTCCTTTTCTTCCCCCCCCCCCAGCCCTCTGTCCCACTATAATGCTTCTCCCGACCCCTCCCACTGTTCCTACCTGATCTAACAGCTGCCCTTCCCACTCAAAGGGAAGTGGCAATGAGCACCCAGCTTAGGTTGCTTCTGAGCAGTTGCCGTGGCGGTATCTATGGGGAATGTAGTTCTCCTGTGATCACTGCCCACCATGGTTCCTTTCCTCACCCGCCCTCTTCCCACTGCGTCCCAGGGATTATCCTGCTGTTCCCCAGGAATCTTCTGGCCACCTGTGAACACAGTAAAGAAAACAAAAACATAATTAGACAGCAATAAATGGAAGCCTTCCTCATGCAGCAGTGTAAATGTAAACCTCTCACCCCTCAAGTGAATTAACTTACCATTAACTGTGGAAGTTGCTCTGGAAAGACAACAAATTCTGAAGAGCAAGTGTCGGGCACATGCTGCAAACCAGCACGAGATGGGACAACACATATCTGAATTTTGGTGCATGTTGGCTTTTTAAGGCACCAGTGAGAGAGAGAGCGGCAGGAAACAGTTGCTCCTCAGAACTCTCTAAGCTTTTTGCCTGCGTCTCTATGGTGCTGGCCAACCTGTAGGCTACATGCAACCTAATTGATGGGATGCAGACATGGGTGCACATCAGCCTGCCATGAGTGGGAGTTCTGTGTCTGGTGGGTGGTGGCTATATGGCCGATGGGGGCAAAACCCTAAAACACCCACCTGATGAAGGCTATCATCTTCTCTGTTAACACCCAGAGAAGGGATTTGGAGTGAGGATTATGGAACAGCACCAGACATGAAATACTGCACCTTTTGCATCATTTCAGTTGGCAGCAGACCCTGCGTTGCTTCTGGCTTAAGTCCCCTTAAATACTGATTTTGAACAAGGTCACTCTTCATCACCCCTCTCAGAAGTTTTATTATTGTTATCCAGATATTTTTATCTTCATGGGTTGGGGAATAATATAGATTTACTAACAGCAGGTGATGATTGATCCTGCCAGCCACTCAAGTGAAAGTGATGGTTCCTACAGTTCTGAGAACTGAGAACATGACAGAGGGATTGGAACTGGCTGGAAATTGACACCCTTGGCATGAACCTCTTTCACTTAGATGATTTCCCTTGTTTATTACAAAACATGTGAAGAAGATTATTCTGGGTCACATTCATTAGTGAGGCAGTAGAGGCCACTGTGATAAACAGAGATTCATGCTCACTGTATTTCCCTCCTGTGACACCTTCGCCCTGCACCTGGCCTAGGCTGCTGCAGGATCTGCTCTCAAACCAGTCCAAACAAGCCCCTTTCTCACCAAAGCACTGTTTATTTACACAGTGCAATGTCTCGATCCCACAACCATACACACACTATCATTCTTGCAATACCTTGCCCTTGTAATTAACGGTTTCCTGGGCACCTGATATGCAGGCACATTCCCTGCAAGCCCAATCCCCCTCTGACCAGACACCGCTGGCCTGACTCCTTTGACAGCCAGTTGCCCTTCTGGACTGAAAACCCTGGTCTGGCCCCTTCCCAGGGGTAGTCCTGTAGGTCACGGGGATGGCTCCCTCGCCCCCTTCCACTAGACCTTCAGGCAAGTTCCCTGTTAGCCAGAGCCCTCTAGCTCATTAGCTTTCCCTGGAAGCCACTGAAATCCCTTTCAGCTGTCCTTAACCAGCTTCTTAGCCACTGGGCCCCTTAAAGGGCCAAATGCCTTTTGTAGCCTGGTGTACTCCTTTAGGAATACATCCCTGAAGACACTTACCCCCAGATCCATGGGCCTGCTCCTGCAGAGACTACAATGACTCTGACACACAAACACCCCTCCATTGATAGAAATAGGGAAAACACAATGAATACAGGTCTTTGACGATACATAACAGGTGTTTGGTTTTTTTTGTCTCAAGTTGTGAACAGTTTGGGCATGATTTGTAGTAAAGCAAATGCATCTTTATATAGTGCTGGCATGGCAAAGGGGCTTTAAAGGGGATACAAATGCAACCCAGTTCACGGTTATGTTAGCAAAATGTACATCCTCTTTAAGTTACTGACAGATTTTGTCCTGAAGCCACTGAAGTCCCTGTGACCATTCTGAAGTAATTGGAATCAGGACTACTGCTACATAGCAGAGTAATGGAGTTAGAGGGGTGCACCAGGGGCCCATGCCATTTTTGTTTTCATTTTTCATTTTTGTTATTGAAATCTGATGTTTTCGTTTTCGTGAGTATCAAATTGTTATTTTCGTTTTTGCTTTAGTTTTCGTTTTCCATTGTTTCAATGTAAAACACATTTTCGACTAACATTTTTATTTTTCACTATATTTGGATGAAACTTGGTGTGCATATATATCTAATGGATAACATTTTGTGTACCAAATTCCAAAAGATTGGATAAAGGAATCCAATTTTAGAAGCAGTTGAAATATTTTATTTTGCATAAATCTTCAATACATTCTTAGGTGTAACATCTTTCCCTCACATTTAATGTAGATGAAACTTTGCATGTTTATACCCCTTCCCATATTTACTATCTCTGCCAATTTTCAGAAGGATTGGATAAAGGGTCCTGGTGGTATAAGAAATTAACTTATTAATGTATGTCTAACTGTAACCTCTTTGCAATCCAACCAGTGTACATGAAATTTGGTATGACTGTCTATAACACTTTCCCAATCTTCTCTGCCAAATATCATAAAGATGTGATAAAGGGTCCCAATTTTACATGCCTTCACAGCATATGCAGAGAAGGAGCATATGCCAGGGATTCACTTCCGTGTCACTGTGGTATAAGATTGGTTTGTGATGCCAATTGGCCAGCAGAAATGTCAACCAAATATCCTCATTCTGTTCTGTGAACATCCCAACATCTCTCCCTCACTTGTTACTGGGAAGTCAGAAGCATCTGTTTAGGAAAGAGCCAATAGAGATTCTCTTATGCCGTCTGTCATAATGCTTCAGGATGTGATTGTGATGATAATTGGTCAGCCTTAATGTGTAAAATTTTGTAAACTATGTCTCCTGGTTTCTGGGCTGCTATCCCCAAAGTCCCAGTGATGGCCCTTCTATGCCCGCCTGAGGGCCGCCCCCCATGCCCTCCTCAAAGCCACTCCCAATTGGTCCTGTAAAGCTAGAAGCATGCAGTAATGTGTTTGGCCAGTGAACGTGTCTGTCAGTCTTTTGGGTTGCTCTGTATCCTCCTGCCTACAGTCTGTTCCCCCTGCCATGCAGGGTGCCTGCCTCTGATTGACACTGAATGTACTGCTATATATCTAAATAATGGTCTTCACAGGGACAACATCAATTGCTTATAAAATTGTGTCCCTTTATCAAATTGTCCTGTAATTTGGCAGAGATGACAGTGAAGGTATGTGATATATTTGTGCCAAATATCCCGTAAATAGGATGGAATATAAACAATTTACAGCTGGAAATGTACTTTCAAGTTAATGTCTTAAACCATCAGTACCCTCCATTCAGTCTTTCTGAAAATTGGCAAGATTGTTAAGCTTGTGAAGGAATATAATATTCACAGGTTTCATGCAAAGTGGATGCAAGATAAGGAAGTTGTAGTTGTGAATGTGTATAAAGCTTTTCTTAAAATCACAACATTCCATTGCTTCTAGAATTGGTTCCCTTTATCTAATAATTTCTTAGTTTGTTACACACAGTGCCCTCCATTGGGGGTACAATCCCCCCAAGTTTCATCAGAATTGAAAAAGGAACAAAAAAGGTATAGCCAGAAATACATTTTTCAGTTTCCCCTCTTTATTTCAAGATCATTGTCATTTTCATTTCTATTTTCATTATTATTATTGTTTGTCAGATTTGTTATTTCAATAACAATAATTAAAATGGCAATTTTCATTATCATTATTGTAATAACAAAAACGACATGCACACCCCTATTCCAAACTAAGTTTTCGGGCTGAACATCCTAACCCTGTTCTGTTCACTAGGGGTGGGAAACCGGTACAATCCGGTATCCGATAATGCCGGTATCGGGCGTACCGGCATTATCGGATTCGACCCGGTAATCCGGCCCCGGTACCGGATTTTGGGGTACCGGATTTTTTGCATTGCAGCCATTTAAAAATGGCTGCAATGTAAAAAAAGTTAAAGCCCCAGCAAAAACGTTTTAAACAAAAAAAAACCTCCCCGAGTCCAGGCTGCACGGGTGGAAGGGGGGGGCACCCCCCACCCACCCTGCCCAGCCTGGTTTTTTGTTTTAAAAATAGAGTAAGAGACTGAGAGTGACCCAGAGGCGAGGCCCCCCCCCAGCACCAGCGGCTGCGGCGTCCCCGCAGCCGCGGGTAAGTATGACCCGATCCCTGGGGGGGTGGGGGGTGTTTAACACCCCCACCCCCCCAGGGATCACCCCTACAGTGCTCTTGCCGCTTAGTACGCTTACCTTTGGGAGCTCC
>QEPC01000280.1:1122-15680 GCA_003113815.1 Sphenodon punctatus | reverse complement strand
TGCTCCCCCAGCCCCCTCCTGTTCCCCCCTCCTGCTGTCTCAGCCCCTTCCCCTCACAGACCCCCCGCAGCCCCGCCACCTCATCCAGCTCCAATTTCCTCTTGCTCCCTCAGCAAGCGCAAGCACTTTTTAAATGCCAGGGACATCTTGACACCTAATCTAACATGAAATATTGGACCAAAGCACGTACTTAGCATACTCAATATCTGTCCTATGCAGTCATCTGAGACTATAAGTGTATGCTCACAGAGAAAACCCCGTCAACTTCAGGGTTGCAAGCCAGAGGAATTTGCCCCAGGGAACTCCATTGAAGTCAGTGGAACTCTCAATACAGAACGTTAGCTCTGCCTTAACTAATGGAGCCACTAGCGTGGCTCCATAATATAGCTTATATTCCAAATTCCAAATAAAATTTAAAATTTAAAAAATATAAAATCTTCCTCTGCATTATTTGGGTGGGAGAAATGGAGAAGGGAAGCAGGAGAGGCCAGTCTGCTGCCCGTAAGGCGGGCAATGGGGCACGTGGCAGAGGTGGCAGGGGCCGCGCCAGCGGAGTGACAGCAGGCATCAGCAGCAGCCCAAGCCCATCACCATGCCCAACACTGCACAGGCCTGATTTTGGGAGACAGGCTTCAGAGGCTCCCAGCAGTGACATTAGGGGTGTGGTTCAGCATCTCCTCCTGCCAGCGTCCTTCACTGCCACACAGGGCACTGGAAGGCCTGCAGTCCAGGAGGCTAAGGCTGTCTCTCCTGCAGCTGCAGGAGCAGGTGCAGGTGCTTCAGGGTCAGATGTTCTTCACGGGCCACCAATGTCCCCCATTATTGATGTGATCCTGAGCAGTCCAGGGCTGGTAGATCCCATCCCAACTGCTAGAGGCAGGGCCCGATCCCCGGGCAATGGCAGCAGGGAGAGGAGCAGCAGCAGCAGCAGCTATAGGGGGCACAAGGAGAGTGGAAGCAGCATGGTGGGCAGTCGATCAGCCTCAGGGTCCCAGTACTCCCCTTCGTGGGACATATCTCAAATTGGGGACTGCAAGGCAGACACTAGTCATGTGGAGGAGATGTCTGGTGCTGAGGCGATGGCTGTCCCTTCGAGAGCTGTGTTACCACATGTTCTTCCCCTCCCATCAGCGCTGTCAGTGGTGCATCACCCGGTGTGTGACAGAAGGCAGGAGGGTGCAAGAAATTCTCCGTATGGGCGCATTTTAAGTTGGTGCGGGTGGATGATCCCAGGGAGATGCAGTGTAGTTTGTGCCAGAAGGTGGTGAAGCATGGGAAGATGCTCACCAACCTTGGCACAACTGCCCTGGTGAGGCACCTGAAGGCATGTGGCAGCAGTGTGCTGCTAAGTGGGCAGGCAGGGGCAATGAATGCCAGTGGGTTCCCGACTGCAGCGGCCAGTCATCCTCCTCCATCAGCGGGCAATCATCCTCTAGCAGCAGGAGCGGTATTGATGCTAGGAGAGAACAGCAGAAGCAGCAATGTCTATGCACCATGGAGGAACTGGGGTGGGGGCAGCTGCCAAGTTCATCAGTAGCTGCAGGACATGGAGGGCGGCGAGGCTTTCAACTGAAAGCCACGCGCATGTTGGGGGAAATGATAGCGCTCAATGAGCAGCCCTTCTCGGTGGTAGGGGAAATGTTGTTTAAGTGCTTGATTGGGTTCCTGGCCCCCCAGTTAGAGCTGCCCTCATGCACCACCCTGAGTCGTCAGGTGGTGCCAGCTTTATACCAGGCTTTAAAGGAGCGGATGAGGGAACAGCTGGCAGGGGCTGGGGGTGCCACCGTCCACTTCACCACCAACCTGTGGTTGAGTTGAAATGAGCAGCATGCCTACCTGGCAGTGACGGCGCACTGGTGGCATGACCTGGAGGGAGCATTTGAGAGTGGCAGGAGGGGTCCCGAAGAAGGGTATAGGTGGGCCCTGCTTCAGGCGGAAGTAATGGATGGCCCCCACACTTCTCATAATCATTGAGTCAGCCCTGACTGCCATGGTGAGGGAGTGGGTCATGACAGGTGCACCCTTCACCAAGGGGTGCGTGGTGATGCACAGCGCGGCTAACATATTGAGTGCAGTTCATAAGGGGGGCTTCACCAGCATCCCTTCCATCACACACCCCCTTCACCTGGTGATCAGTGACCTGGTGATCTGGGCTTGGGGCAGAAGGGGACTGGGGGAGGCACTCGCTTCGCTCCTTGGGCTTCTGCGGCTCTGTCCTTGACTGGTTCTCCTCCTACCTCTCTGATCGCTCCTTTAATGTATCTCTTCCCAATTCCAGATCCTCCTCCTTCCCCCTTTCAGTTGGGGTTCCCCAAGGCTCTGTCCTTGACCCTCTCCTCTTCTCTATTTACATCCTTTACCATGGCAAACTCATTGCCTCCCACGGCTTCCAATATCATCTCTATGCTGACAATACTCAGCTCTATCTCTCTCCCCCCTCTCTCTCCCCTTCTGTCCACTCACGCCTCATCAACTGTCTTGCTGACATCTACGCCTGCATGTCCCAAAGCCAGCTCAAGCTCAACATGGCCAAGATTGAACTCCTTATTTTTCCTCCCTCCTCTTCCTCTTCCGCTTCCCTGTCCATCTGCATCAATGGAGTCACCATCCATCCTGTTCCCCAAGTCCGTAGCTTGGGCTTCATCTTTGACACTCATCTTTCCTTTAAGCCTTACATTGACTCTGTTGCCAAGTCCTGCCGCTTCACCCTCCATAACATCGCTCGGATCTGCCCCTTTCTCTCTATCTCCTCTGCCCAAACCCTTGTTCATGCCATGGTCATTTCTCACCTTGACTACTGCAACCTTCTCCTTGCTGGCCTAGTGGCCTCCCTCAGTCTCAGCTGTCCCCCCTTATCGCCATCCAAAACTCCACTGCCAAGGTCATCCACTCACCCCTTCGCTTTGACCACGTGCAGCCTCTCCTCTCCTCTCTCCACTGGCTCCCCCTTCCTGAATGCATCTGGTTTAAACTCCTGGTATTCACCTATAAAACACTTTGCAGCCAAACTCCCCCCTATCTCTCAGCCCTAATGTCCTTATGCACTCCTGCACATGCCCTCCGCTCCTCCTCTGTCCCCTCCCTCACTCTCCGCCATCTCCTATGCTCCCCTAACTGCCTTTGTCCCTTCTCCCTCACTGCCCCCCATGCCTGGAACTCCCTCCCTATCCACCTCGCCTCCTCCCTCTGCACCTTCAAATCCGTTCTCAAGACCTACTTCTTCCATACCACCTTTCCCAATGCCTGCTTGTTGTTTTTTTCCCTAATACTTACTGTCTGCCCTCCTCTGCAGATTCCTGCCTAACTGTAACCTAGCCAAGCATGCGCATCTAAGACTTCGCAGTCGCTTGCATGTTTGCTTGCTTCTCCCTTTTCTTCCCTTTTTCCCCTCTCCTTGTCACCCCTCCTTGTCTTTTTAGATTGTAAGCCTTAGGCAGAGACCACGTCTTTATCTTTGTTCTGAAAAGCACCAGGTACATGACAGGTGCTATACAAATGTTTATAATAATAATAATTAATATAATTAATGATTGAGTGGGAGAGGAAGCTGGCTGGTTTCTTTAACCGGACCATGAAGGGCAGCAACCTCCTCCAGGCGATGTATGTAGAGCAAGGTTCCTCAGTTCTTGATGCTCAAGCGACTTCTTGAGTAGAAAGTCACCTTGCATCAGGTTCAACTGGTGACGGACAGCAGGTCACCTCCAGGGTACGATTGGGTGGAATGGCCACCATCAGCCGGGTGACTCCTCTGGTCCAGAGTCTCCTGAGGAGGCTGGAGGAGATTCTCCAGGGGCGAGACTATGGCCCTCAGGGCAAGAAGCTGGCGGATGACTCAGTTGCCCTGGTTCAATAGCTGAAGGCAGGACTGAAGGCGTGGTTTGATGAGCTCCTGCAACAGGAGGAATAAGTCTTGGCAACCATGCTGGACCCCAGGGTCAATGGCAACTTGGCATGCCAGACACCTCTCTATGGCCACTGGAAGGGTGAGCTGATGGAGAGGGTCCATCAGGCAGAAAGGACTCTGGAGAGTGCGCAGCAGAAGCAACAGGACGCCCCTGGGGATGGTGTGAGTGGGAGCATCCACCCTTTTCAGTCAGCGGGGTCTAGCCCTGCCCCCAGTCCTAGCAGTAGCAGCACCAGCATTAGGCTGAGCAGCAGCAGCACCCCTATTGCCAGAAGCAGCAGCTCATATGTGCAGCCCACTCTGGTGAGTATGGGCTCATGCACAGCAGGGCAGGCAGCATGGCTGAGGGCAATGGTGGAGGTGGTGCTAAAGAACAGTTACGTGAGGGAGTAAGACAGTGCCTCAGCAGCAGTGGAGAGCTACCTCGAGGAGGAGCTGTGTATCGATCCCAGCAGCGATCCCTTGGCTTACTGGGTTGACAAGACCAATGTGTGGCTGGCCCTGTCCAAAGTGGCTAAGGCTCTGTTGTCCTGCCTACCGAGTGTCCCCAGAGAGCGGGTGTTCTCTATGGCGGGGGACATTTGCTCACCGCACCGCCTGAGGCTTTGCCTTTATTCCATCCTGAGGGAACACTGACCCCATGACCTCTACCTTAGGTACTGATTCTGAGAATACTCATTGGTCCCAGAAGCCCTTGTTCCTGACAGGGCTGCATGAACCAAACACAGATTCCAGTGGACTATTGTCTTGTTTGTTAACACCCTCTGTTTCCCTCTCCCTCTCCAAGAAAAAGATTTGTTATGGAAACAATAGATCTAACGTGAATTCTGGCTGAGGCCAGGTGCCCTGTGTTTATGTCGCTGAGAAGTCCACATGAAAAATTGTACTGATCAACACTTTCTTTCTGTCAGAAAGGGGCGGGGCAAATCCTTCCTTGGGGTGTTGGGGCAGATGCCCCTGACGTCCCTCAGGCTGCCCCATTGTGCCCAAGCAGCCCCAGAAAGTGGCTTCTCTAGGCCTGCTCCACCAGCCTCCCTGCACAGGTGCTGTGTGCTGCATGGTGGGGAGGCTTTTCTAACCAGCCCTCCTGTCAGCTCCTGGCTGTACACCAACACCAGTCAGCTGATTGGTGCTAGCACATGTCCAGGACACAACTGGATGAAGAAACCCACCCACCCCACTTGGCGCACAGGACCTGCATGGGGAGGTGAAAGGACATCTCCTCTAGCTCCTCCCTCCTTCTTTGGGAAGGGACCACACAGCACAGGACCTGCATGGGGATTTGTTTTTTAGTGTTTGGGGTAATTTGGGTTGACTGGGGATTTAAATACGTTTTTGCTTTTTTTAAACAAAGAGAGAGAAAAGTAGGGTTAGGGGGTATTTTTTGTGTTGGTATTTTAAATATTTTTGGCTGTTCTTTTACTTTTTGGTTTGTGCACTGACTGAATATATTTTTTAAAAATATGTTTTTCTCTTAGATTTTAATAATAATTTGTTTGTGTTCGTATGCAGGGTCAGCCCCAGGGTTTGCAGGGTCATGTATGAAGTCTTGGTGTGGGTAGTGAAAAAATATGTCCTTTTATTTCTTTGGAATCTACTGCCAGTTGAATCTGCAGAGCATACAAAATGCCCCTCTTAGCAGAACAAAACAACTTAAAAACCACATAGTCCAGGCATGGTGAATTTGTCCTTGCAGTATCTCTGCAAAGAAGGGCAGGATTAAGAGTAAATGATCTGGTCAACATCCTGCAAGATGTTCATTGTGTGACAGAGCTGGGAAACAAGTCTAGGTTTCTTGAACTGCAGTCTAGTGTCTTAATTATAAGTCATTTCCCCCCCTGCCAATTAGGCAAATGCAATTATCCTAACTAAGAAAAAGGAGGCTAACCAGCCTTCAAAAATGGGCATGTGGCTAATTTTCAGTATGTGCATACCAGAAACAGGTCAGAATCTACCTATGCAAACTATCCTCACATCTCTGCTGAAGTAAATGGAGACAGGTTTTACCTAAGAGCATTTTGGCCAAACTGAATATTTTTGAGTTTTAAAAAAATAAAATGAAACTATGGAAGCAAATTCTATTTTAGACCATGAAAATAATCCCGACCTTTCCTCTACTCACCATTCAGGTGGGAGGAAACACCAGACTTATGCCAAAGCATTCTATGTTTGTTCCCTGTTTAAAAGCAGCAGATTAAAAATAATAATCACCATTCATCGCCCCTTCAGGCCACATTATCAAGACCAATAGCTGTGAGAGACTGCTTTTGCAATGTGTGTGCTGGCCGTGATAGAATCCATCAGCTCCTATCCTGCCAGCCTGGTGTCCTGCAGCAATTTTTCACATTGAGCCTGGGCTGTGAAAGTTCAGGCAAGAGCTATTTAGTAACCAATGGGAATTGCTTCTAGGATCATTATCACACAATATACCAATCCCCAGTGTTTATATTGGCCGCTAGGACCATGTGCATTTTTCATCGTTCAAGTGAACGTCCTCTTGAGCTAATGGTGTCAGTGCTCTCAATTTGCCAGAGGGCACCGGGAGCAGGAAGCTTTCTTTTGTCTAATCAGAAGCAATCATCTCAAGACAGGTAGCTGGATTAAGACAGTGAATTTGCACTAAGTAAAGTGGCAAGTCATTTATGAAGCAAAAGGAACTGAACCAATCGTAGCTGGCTTAAGAGCAAAAGGACAGTTCAGTGTTTGGAGTGTGAGTCCTGGACTTAGATTCTGTTCCCTTCTCAGAAACGGAGCTCTTGAGTGACCTTGGCAAGTCAATTTAAAGAGTTTTAGAGACTCAAGACAAATGGATTTTTTGAGCCTTATCCCAGGGAAAAGGTCATTCACTGCCCTGCTGCTTCCCCACTCTCTGGATGCTACTTGGATTTGGCCCTGTGAGTTCTTCAATGTCTGTAGCCTCACAACAAACTATTACTATTACCCTCTTCCTTCAGAATGGAAACTGAGGCAGAGAGAAATTAAGGGCCAATACTTCAAAAGAGCCCAGCTCCTCTATAGGCATCAAAGTGTCAAATGTTGAAAACGGCTGAACGGTAGTTAGTCCAAATTCTAAAAAGACTCTGGAGCAGACGTCTTTTGAAAATCTGGCTCTGTAATACTTGCCTCAAGTCCAGAGGCCTTTTTAGGTGGAGGCCAAAAGAGACTTATTTCCTTGCTCTCTGCCTATTTAATAAGTGTAGACACCAAGTGCATTCCAACTGTCAACCCTCCTGAGCTCCTTCAGTGAGGCAAAGTCATCCCTGGGACCCCAGCTTCCTCTGCTCGGTTGAACCACTCTCTGCTTTGATTCTTCTTCTAACTAACCTCCACCCCTACCCAGTGATCACCCTCACCTGCACCTAGAACGTAGCATTATAAAAGCTCCTGGCCATGTGGAGTCAATTAGGGTCTGGGCTGGTGTACGTAGGAGGCTGCTGTCCCACTAAGGCCCAGCTCCTGTAAGGACTTACCACAGCCCCTTTCCTCAACAGCTTGTAACAGCTTTAGAGCACACATGTTCCCAAAGCCTTTTCCACATTAGTGATAAAGCAACCTGACAGACATATCCCATTCTGAGGTCTCTGGAGTGCCTGGCTCATGGGCCCTACTGGTCCTAGTTAAGGCTGGCCCTTATTGTAGAGTTTGCTTTCTGTTGAATAACACATAGCAGAAGTTTCTTCAAAACAGAACTTTACTAAGAACTCAGAAGACATGCTTCCATACTGTACAGATTGCATGGGACAAGATGGAGGACAGAGAGAGGAGGAGAGAGAAGACAAGGAGGAAAAACCCCCACCTGTTTCATCCCCTGACCCTCCCCCTACTGAACAAGCCCCATATTAAGCTTGCAGGACTTGCAATGGGCTTTTACTTGTGACTGTTGCACAATCCAACGCCCCTTCTCTAGGGATGGGCGAACAGAACCCGGTTCAGATGTTCGGCCGTTCGGTCGTTTGGTTTGAAAACTGAGTTTGGGTTCAGTTGTTCAGTTCAGCGGAGTTCGGGTCGACCGAACTCGGTCGAACATTCAAAATAGCGCTATTGATACTGATATCGATACCGAATTAAAAGATTTTTTATCAGTATCATTTGGTCCTGAGATCACCCCTGGTCTCTGCTCCTGGTGCCAGGAAGTCTGCTCCTCAGTTGCCTCCCCCTTCCAGTAACGTTTCCCCCACCCGAATGGTCACGTTTCCTCCCCCGAACTCATTCAAACTCACCCAAACATGACCAAAATGTTCGGTCATGTTCGAGTTCGGTTCGGATGTTCAGTTTGGTCATCCGAACAGAGCAGGTTCTCCGAACTCCAAACATCCGAACCGTGTTCGCACATTCCTACCCTTCTCAACAGTCACTAGTCAAACCCACTAGGTTCATTCTCCTTAATAGCTTGCGATGGCGTTCCCCTGTTAGTGGCTTCGTGAACACATCCGCTGTTATATCCTCTGTAGGACAGTATTGCAGATCTATGAGTCATTGTTCCTGTGAGTCTTTCAGGAAATGGTATTTACATCAATATGCTTATTTCTGGGGTTGATTCTTTCTGTTTGTGCCAGCGCTATACATCCTTGTTTGTCTTTCAGGATCGGCGTGGATCTGTCCAATTTTTGCCCCAGATCATTCAGAAGCTGTTGCAACCAGATAACTTCTTGGCTGATGTGTGCTGCTGCCACGTACTCTGCCTCCATCGAGGAAAGTGTCACAGAGACTTGTTTCCTACTGCACCAGCTGATGGGTCCTCCACCAAGCAAAAATAGGTACCCACTGGTAGATTTTCGGTCCGAATGGTCTCCAGCCCAATCTGTGTCCACATACCCTATCAGATCTGTCACAGACATTGCTAGGCGCCGTAGCTTGAGATACACAGTCCCTTTCAGGAACCATAAGACCCTCTTCACTGCGTTCCACTCCCTTTGGGTTGGGGCTGAGACTTGTCTACACAGTATACCTAAGGCTATTAGGGATGGGTGAACGCGGTTCGGATGTTCGGAGTTTGAACCGAACTCGGTCTGTTCGGACTTCTGAACCAAACGTCAGAACTGAACTCTCAAATGACCGAACAGTTCGGTCGTGTTCGGATGAGTTTGGAAGAGTTCGGGGGCAGGAAAAACATCTTTTCAGGGCAAAAAATTAGGTTTTGGTTTCAGTTTCGATAGCACTATTTTTGACTCTTTGGCCAAGTTCAGCCAACCTAAACTTGGCTGAACCAAACCATTGAACCCAAACTCGAGTTTCGAACCAAACGACCGAACATCCGAACATCCGAAACGCATTCTGTTCACCCATCCCTAATACCTATTGCCACCACAATGTCAGGCCTTGTGATTGTGGCAATGTACAAGAGCTTTCCTATCACCTTTCTGTATTGCTTATTGTCTGGCAGCAATAAGCTTGTTTCTTTGATCTCCTTTGGGTATCTGGTTTCCATAGGGGTATTTGCTGCCTTCGCACCCCCCATGCCAAAACTTTCTATCATCTCTTCTATTGCTTGTCTTTGGTTGAGAAGATAGCTTTCATAATCTTCTCTTTCAATTTTTATTCCAAGGTAGTGTGTTATGTTACCCAGGTCCTTAGTTTTAAAGTCCTGATTTAGAGCTCTCATTGTTTCTCACTCGTCTCCTTCTTGCTCAAAGCATATGATAAGGTCATCGACATAAATTAATACAAAGATCCACCTGCCCCTTAGTCTCTTTGTGTATAAGTAGGGATCTGCTTCGCTCCTGGTAAAATTTTCCCTCATGAGCACCTTGTTTATTTTAGTGTTCCACGCTCTGGTGGCCTGCTTAAGCTCATATATGCTTTTGTGCAGTTTGCATACAAGAACTGGCCTTTCACATCTGCAAACCCCAGTGGTTGGTCCATGTAAATATCTTCCTTTAACTCACCATTTAGGAACACTGTTTTCATGTCCATATGCTTGACTTGCATTCCTCTTCCAGCATCTATACTTAACAATTTTCTGATTGTAGTGTGCTTAACTACAGGTGCAAATGTTTCATTGTAGTAGGAATGTGCGAACGCGGTTCGGATGTTCAGAGTTCGGACCAAACTCGGTCTGTTCGGATGACTGAACTAAATGTCCAAACCGAACTCAAAAACGACCGAACAGTTCGGTCATGTTTGGGTGAGTTCGGATGAGTTTGGGGCAGGAAAAACATGACTGGAAGGCCCATTTGGGTGGGAAAAACGTGACTGGAAGGGGGAGGCAGCTGAGGAGCAGACTTCCTGGCACCAGGGGTAGAGACCAGGGGTGGTCTCAGGGCCAAATGATACCGATACTGAAAAAAAATCTTCTCATTTGGTATCGATATCGGTACCGATAGCACTATTTTGAATGTTTGGCAATGTTCAGCCGAACCGAACTCCGCTGAACTGAACAACTGAACCCAAACTCAGTTTTCAAACCGAACGACCGAATGTCCGAACATCCGAACCACATTCTGTTCGCACATCCCTACATCGTAGTCTTCTCCGTACTTCTGGGAGTATCCTTTTGTGACAAGTTGGGCCTTGTACCATTCAATATTTCCCTGCGCATTGTACTTTAATTTAAATGTCCATTTACAATCTATATTCTTTCTCCCTGCAGGCAGTGGAGTAAGTGTCCACATCGCATTGTCCTGCATGGACTTTACTTCTTCTTCAGCTGCTCTTACCCATTTTTCCGCTTCCCCTTCTGACATCTTCAAGATGTCCTCCCAGGATGCTGGTTCTGACAATTTACTGGTGCTGACTTTGTAGGACAGATGGGGAGGGGGGTGATGCCTTTGTTAGACCTTGTCGACTGCCTTGGCTCAGCAGCAGCAGCAGCCGGCTGTGTCTGTTCCTGCACTTTTGTTCCCTTTGTGCCGATTTTGACTATTTGTTCAGAGGATTGCTCCCTTTCAGTGGTTTTGTCCATGTTTGATTGTTCTCCTTCGCCTGAACCTTGGAGAGTCATCACGCTGCTGCTTGAGTTTTCCACAAAGGTCACACTGTTACTAATGGTTATACTCTCTGTGCACGGATCCAGGATCCTGTAACCTTTGGAATGCTCACTGTATCCTACGAGGATGCCTTCCACTGCTCTGTTTTGCAACTTGGTACGTTTCTTCTCTGGGATATATATGTGCATCTTGCTTCCAAATAATGGGCTACCACATGCCACACTGAACGTAGATCCAAGTTAAAGGCCTTTTGTTCCTCTTTGCATTGCTTTGCCCCCCCCTCCCACCTGCTGATTGGGTGCCTCCTGGTGTAGATGTTGCTCAACAGGAATGGGAATCTGGGTGAAGCAATGGTCCCTCTTCTTTTGCCTGAGCCTGTTTTGTGTTTTCTTGTTCCTGACCTGAGTCCATCTTCTAGAGGGGAGACTGTTCCTACCTGAAACCATTCTGTTCTGTTCCTGACCTGAACCTGGTCCTGTCTTGTTTGGTTATCTGAGACATTTCTATTCCCACATCAGTTCTTGAGGGAAGATATGCAAAGATCCCCCATAATCTGAGGTTCTGTCCATGTGCAGCTAATGATCCAGAAGACTTATCCCATTATTTATTCAGCTGCCCGCTTCTCTCTTAAGTTAGATCTAAGTATCTCCAGCCACTACTGCAATTGAGTTCAGCATGGGATGCATGTACAAAAATTACATTCCTATTTGCAAACCCCGAGGAAAGGTTTATAATGAAAGTTGCAAATATGGCCCACGCCTTTATGGTGCAGAGGGGCAAAATCAAACAAAACAACACATAACGGACCTTACCAAAGGGTAGCAAAGGGAAGGAAAACAGCTGTATAATATTATCTATTAAGAAACTATGATGAATTGAGCATTACTTCTTTATAGTTAAGGACATCTGGTAAAAGGGGGAGATTTATATTCTACATCATATCAGGCTACTACTGACTCACCCTGAGTCGACATATTAGTTTAGGGCCAAAGTCAGTCTCATTTAACCCCTGGTAAAGAGTTGGAGCTGGAGTCAATTTTAAATAATTTTCTTTTATTTCCATCTAGAAATTTAACTAACGGATTAGAACGATTAAGAGACTCCTAGGGCTATGTTTATTTTGTATATGAATGGAAAATTGAACTTTAAGTCTTCATTTTATTACATAGATTTCCTGTTCATAGACTCCCAGTGCTGGAATCTGGTGAGGATGTTTTATTATTTTATCCTATTTTATTTATTACTTATTAATCTTACTTATTAATTACTACTTATTATGTCTATTTTTATTATTATGGTATATTTTGTCATAACCAAATGGTTGAAACAATAAAATTGATTGACTGATTGATTGAGACATTTCTGTGAGCGTATATCTTCTGAACTTGACCATCCCTGTGTTCAGTTCAGAACCTGATACCTTTCTGATTCTGCCCCAAACCTGATCATGCTGCTACTCTGCTGGACCTGAACCTGCAGTCCCCCTTTCACCCCAATGAACCCTTACACCTTGAATACTGTGTGCAGTTCTGATTGTCCCTCTTAAACTGATATACAGTATAAATCTATTCCCACCCATATCCACTAGAGGTGGGACCCCAGGGCAATTACCGGATTCTGGTTTCCAAAAAAAACGGATTCCCGGATTAAATCTGGTATACTGGTACCGGATTTATTCCATTGATTTCAATGGGGCACTGTCCCCATTGAAAGCAATGGAAAAAAAAATTATTCACCTGGAGCTGAACTGGAAGGTAGGATCCTGGGAACTTGTTGGAAGTAGGGTGATCCCTGGGGGGGGGTGTTAACCCCCCCCCCGGGATCATACAGTACAGGTCTAATACTTACCGGCTGCTGCTGGGACGGCTGCTGGTGCTGGGCTGGCTCTGGGTTGCTGGCGGAGAGTCATTTAGGGGAATTTTTTTTAAAAATCCAGGCTGGGCAGGGTGGGGGGGGGGTGTCCCCCCTTCCACCCACGCAGCTTGGACTCGGGGAGGGAAACGCAGGTTTTGGGTGGGGTTTTTACATTGCGACCATTCATTTAAATGGCTGCAATGTAAAAAAAAATCCAGTACCCGGAAACCGGTAACCGGGCCAGATTACCGGGTTGAATCTGATAATGCTGGTATGCCCAGTACCAGCATTATCGGATACCGGAAGATCCGGTTATCCCGGCCCTAATATCCACACACCTCAGGGACCATGTTATTTGTCTGTATTAGAGAGGGGTCCAGATATGGGAGGGTCATAAATGTTTGCAATAAGGAAAGATCAGGATATGGAAGGGCCAGATATGGGAGGTTGTACCAGTAGAGTTAGAAAAGGTATTAAAAAGGGCAATAAAAATGATCAAGTATATGGAATAACTTCCATACAAGAAGACGTTTAAAGATTGGGGCTCTTCAACTCTGGGTGTTTTAAAATGAGACACATTCACACATAGCCCCCCACTGTCCACGCATCCAACTGATCATTTGAAGTTGGTGCTTGGGGAGGTACAATCCTGTGACCCATGCACCGGCTACCCATGACTACGCACAGAGCACTCCTGAAAAATCCAGAGTGCCCCATGAATGGGGTAGCCAGGCTGGGAGCCACTCCTATGAAGCGCTCTCCATGCACCGAGCATGCATAGGCTCCCCTCTGCTGCCCCATGCACTGACCATGGACCCCACCCTCAAGCCTTGCTTGTTTAAAACCATCCTCTGATATGAGACAACTAAGAGGCTATATGATAAATGTTTTTTAAATCACGAATGATGCAGAGAAAGTGGATAGGATCTGTTATTTACTATTTCTCTTAATATTAGAGCTAGAGGACACACAATGAAATTAACAGTCTGTAGACTTAAAACCAATAAAAAGAAATGCCTTTCTCACACAGTGCACAGTTAAATGTGTGGAACTCATTCATTACCATGGGATGTTTTAAAAACCAATAGTGCAAATGGGTTTAAAATTGAATTGAATAAGTTCATGGAAGATATATCCATCCATGGGCTGTTAGTCAAGATGGACAGGAGATGAAATCTCTGACTGCTTAATGTTTTGGGGGAAGAAGAAATGCATCATTCTATATATGGCCTGTTTTCCTACACTTTCTCTGAGGCATCTACTGCTGGCCACTGTTGGAGACAGGTTACTGGGCTAGATGGGTCATTGCTCAGTCTAATATTCATGCCCTTAGTTACATACCAATAAATGAGTAACATGCAAAATGACATATACTGAATGACAAAACAACAGAGAAAATTGTATAAAAGAAAACCTATCTTGTCAAAACTGTTAATAGCAACTGAATTTTGTTTACTTTAAGTTTTCTGTCTTGGAACTTTTTGGAAAGCAAAATTCAAGAGCTTACTTCCTTTTTAAGGCATGGCATTGCCAGTTTGCCAAAATGCAAACAACTCACTATCTACATTTTGTGCAAACACAGGACAGACCTTTTAAATAAATAAATAAATAAATAAATAAATAGAAAACCTCTTCAAAAGTTGCTGAATTGCTGTAGCAGAAATTTTATAGACTATATCGGACAAAATGAAGAAAATGACGCACATGTTATTTCTTCAGTTCTGCCCTGTCGTTTTCTTTATCGGTAGAGATTTGCAAGCAAATTGACTTTTCCTCCTATCCTTTCACAGTATCTTTTCTGCAGCCTTGAAGAGAGATTTGCAACCAAATAACCCTGTCTCAGAATTAAAAGCAGATTTGCTGTGTCAGAAGTT
>QEPC01000270.1:626487-643668 GCA_003113815.1 Sphenodon punctatus | reverse complement strand
ACTCCTGTTGCATAAAAGAAATACTTCCAAATACAAAATGTTTGAAAATCAAAGATTTTTGTTTTAGTTGACCTCCTGGGCTAAACCTGATTTTGAGTAGATTTGCTGTATACATTTTTCTTTATATATATCTTATTGATAACGTAAATAGTATTCACACATATACGGATAGTAGGGCTGAATGAAAAGCCCTTCTTCTTTTTGCGAGATTTCTTGCCAAGATCTCTGCCCTAGTATGAAATCTTGCGAGATCTCGTGTTATCTTTTTAAAAAAATAAACAAATAATTACTGTGGATGTGAAGAATGGCCGCCGGGCCGTTCTGCACATGCACAGCCCTTTTCCAAAATGGCGGTGGCAGTGTCACCAACACTGTGGAAAAGGCCAGCTGCTCTGTACATGTGCAAAATGGCAACAGCGTTTCCAAAATGGCATTGATGCTGTTGCTGCCATTTTTGAAAAAAGCTGCGCATGCCCAGACTGGCCCTGGTGGCCATTTTACACATGCACAGTTCTTTTGGGATCGGGGGGTGGGGGTTCTCTCATTCCTTGGCGAGAATGCAGCTGAGACACTGCTGGTTCTCAGCTTGTTTTCGGTTGTCAGGCGCCAAGAACCGTGATTCTTACCAAGAAATGCGAGAATCACGATGAATTTCAATCCTGCTGAATTGCTAATTGGCAAGAAAGAAGCTATCCATGTTGGCAACCAGTAGTCCAAAATAAACTAACTGTTAGAGGCTAGGGAGGCATTTCTGCTAAGAGGGACTTGTACTCCATAAGGTCTCTCTTCTGACAGCTAGAGATAATTATCAGCATGCACAAAAAGTAAAAGATTAGCACAAGTTTTAAGATGTAAAAACTAATTTAATTATTGCTGATTTCCCTCCTTTAAATGTAGATGCAGCACTTCTTAAAGATTTCTCTCAAGAATCTGTAACTCAAGAAAAGCTCAAAATCCTTGTTCAACAGCAACTTAAAGAATTAACACATGCAATGCAATGTAAGTTTGTTTGCTAACTTTGCAAGAACTAGAGCATAATTTAATAGCATGGAATATGCACTATTTATCTCAGTGTTGAATAGATAATGTGTACCAATTCCCTAAATAATGAATTCTTCTCACTGGGCTCTTTTGCTGGTAGTAAAATTACTATTAGTTCCCCTTTAATTACATTCTCTCCAAGTGTGTATAGAAAAGAGAAGGCCTGTTATTGGGTCTTGGGCTGGAGTCAGAAATACTGTGTGGGTGACTGCAGAAACAGTAGCACCTTGCTACATTTCCGTAGTATTAGGTTCCTGTGAATGAGTCAACTTTCATCAAGTCACCAGGCATTGGCCCTTGTGTTCCTTTTAAGCAACTCTCAGTATCCTAAAATTCAACTTGCCCCTTTTTCAGAGGCGGTTTATTCACCTCAATAATAGTTAAATGAAAAAATCACCCTAGAACATATGTTTCTAGCATAGAAATGTGTTCTCGGGGCCCATCTGGTCAGGATTTTCTTGTTCCTACTTCCCTGACAGTTGGTAGTTTTTCCTTCTACCACTTGAGACAACGGTAAGGTCTTTTTAATCTGCCCATTAACCAGATAGTAAATGTGGTGATGGTTCTGATTCGAAAAGGTTTGGCTTGTGCAGGCACTTAGTACAGGCTTCATTCAACAAAGACTTAAGACAGCACCCTGCCACAGTCACTTTTGCAGGAATGTAACTTCTTACATGTAACCTTTTGCAGGAATGTAGGGGGGGGGGGCATAGTTCAAGTGGTAAGAGCGTGTGCGTTGCATGTATAAGGTCCCAGGTTCAATCCCCAGCATCTCCACCTCAGGACCTCCGTTAGCATACCTGGGGGAGGCCTCTGCTGGGGGCTTGGAGGGGTCTCAGGTAGCACGCCGGGATGGTTTCTGCAGGAGACCCTGGAAGAGCCAGATCTGGACCCAAATTTGAAACCCCTGCTGCCGTGTCAGGTTGTGACAATACTGGGCTAAGATGGACCATTGGTCTGACTCAGTTAGGCAGATTAAAAAAACCAAACAAAAAAACCCCTTCAAAGTGTAACGTGAATATTTGTGCATAAAGTGATCTGTAGAAGTGCTTGGAGAATCAGGCTCCCCGTGAGTAAACAGAATATAAAAGTACTATAGATACACTAATATAGCTTTTTATATACTGTATAGACTCTGGTCAAAATTACGGAGGCGAGTCATAGCCTAATGTTTAGCAGCTTTAACCCTAACAGCACAAGTTGCCGTAAAGCCCTGCAAATGAATCCCCAAATGGCATAGGGCCACCATGGCTGCTCCTGTTCTCTCCTCTCCTGTCCCTCGCGTATGTAGCGTGTCTGAGAGAAAAGTCCCATGGACGTAGCGTTTCTATGATCCAGCGATCCTTGAGCTGCCAGAATGGGTTTTAATAGTCCTTGACTGGCAGCCCGCAGTAGAGTAACCTTGATGCTGGGAGCTGGCTGGTGACCAGTTTTTGGGCCCCAGGATTAGGAAAGGTGGATAAACTCTGTTTTTGATTTCTTTCCTCTCCTTCCCAGCACCTAGCTGAGTAGGTGAATCTTGGGTCAAAGTCTGCAAATGTTCAATAGGAGAAAATGACTTAGATTGCCATATGCGAGTTTTACTAGACATAATGGAAAAAAACTAGAAAAGGGAAAGATCATGCAATGAGATGTGAGTGAGTGTGAGCTGCTTCCCAAAGAATGACATCGTGTTGGATATTTAGAATAGACAGGACAAATGTATAGCATGGCTCTCCTGCAACGGATTGTTCAGATAAATGGATTTTTAATTTGTAGTTATTTTTCTTCCTAAAGTTATGATCTAGAAACATGTTTTTTTGAACATTTCTAGTTAATAAAGCTCAAGCCATTGTCTACTGTACTTCTTCGATTTACCCAGAAGAAAATGAAACCGTGGTGAACAAAGCACTGGAATCTGGAGTGCAAGGAAGTAAAGCACAGCCCTATCGGTAAGGAATAAATAGTCCTTTCTGTGAGGGAGTTAGAAATGGAGAAGGTAGTTAAGAGTTCCTTGAAGGTATTCCTGACCCCTCCCCCCCAAAAAAAATGTTTCTATTTTTAATCTTGCTCGGTTGAATCTGCTGAGCAGCTAGCTTAATGTTGTATGGATTTAGAACAGTTTTTTTTACATTAAGTAAACATAACTTTGGATATCCTCTTCCCCTCCCCAGGTTTTTAAATATGACTGTTTATGTAAAGGAATTCTAGTTCCTTTGGCACTGATCTGAATTTAGCAAACAAAAATGAAATAGTTTTCATCTTTCAGTAGCTCTGTCTCACAGTATTGGGACCATTTGTTTCATCTGCTTCCACAAAGTTAGGAAGCAGTCTTAGTTCCCTTTGATACGTCTGTGGAATTGCATCGTTGCGAATGATACCCCTTTCTGCTTCATTAGTATAGAGGGATTCAATTTCTCCCTGGTAGGATCATTTGAGGGAAATAGAATTTAATCTCTACCCTTGCATAGGAAAAATTCGGGCGTACATACTTCTGTTTTTAGTGTCTTGGGAATAAACTGAACAAACAACGGTTAAAATGTGGTAATCATGAACTGTATATTTAACCATATATTGATTTGTGTATATATTGCAAGTTTTACTTCAGTTTGTTTACTTGATTTGGGTTACCCAATAAAAGTGAATTAGAGGGCTACAAATCTGGTCTTCAAAAGGTCTGCAAACCCCCCCCCCCCCCTTTGCCATAGTCACAAGCCAAAATGCTCCTAAGATTGAACTGCTAGTTGCTGCTAGTCAGTGCAACCCTTGTACACAAAGGGTATGCAGTTCCAGCATTTTGGCTGCTCCAAGATGGGGGAGGAGTGAGGAGAGGAGTTTGGGGATGTACCACCCTGAGTGCTGCGCTACTGGTGCACCTGATCGTTGCTCTCTTGCATCACCACTCTACTGATGTTTGCTGCTCTGTAGTGCCCCCAGTGGTGACCGACTATATTATTATTATTATTATTATTATTATTATAAACATTTATATAGCGCCAGTCATGAGCTTGGTGCTGTACAGAAACCTACAATAGATGCGGTCCCTGCCTCTGGCTTACAATCTAAAAGACAAGGAGGGGGAGACAGGGAAGGGGGACAGTGGGAGAGACGGGGGAGAAGACAAGCAAACATTCAAGCGGATGCGAAATCTCAGGTGCGTGTGCTTGGCTTGGTTACAACCAGGATGGTTGCAGCGGTCTGCTGAGGAATAGAACCAACCCTCCCCTGAGTCACTGATGGAGGGCTGCAGGTTGTCCTGCAGGAAAGGAAGATGTTACAGTCACTCAGTGTATTGTATTCCAAGGGTTTGTAAAGCACTTTGCCAGTTTTAGAGCATTAATTCAAGAATACTGGCATGGAAGTTACCAATCAACTGATGCACGCCCCGCTCTATGACATCACCCTGCCAAAAAGTTAAACATTTGCTGAGGATGCTGGAGTAGCCTCCAGTGCCACTCATAAGTACTGTAGGACCTTTAGTGCATGCATATAACAGAGTCTAATTTCTGAGACAGTGATAAGTGTAGCTACTAGTGAATTTGTGTATGGCCATCACTTGCATTAATAGTAATACTTATGAGACTTCTGTGACATTACTAATAGACTATATTGTTCTTTACGTTGAAAAAAATTATTATTCACATGATACTTAAATATTCATTACCAAACATTTCACTGTCAGCACTGTAGCCACTGAGTTTGCTGTCCAGCCAATGCAAAAAATTAGTCTGAGAATTGCAATTTTAAAGTCTCTTGGTAGAAATGTCATGAAACTTTAACATAGAAGGATGTAGTGCACAGATGGATTTTGAATCCGTTTTTAAAGAGTCTAGGTACTTCAGGTATTGGAATTTGTTAAACTGATGTATACATACTTGGGTAAAGTGTAAATTTCAATGCAGAAATGTATGTAATTATAACTTGCTCTAGATAAAAAGGTAGAAGAGACTATTTTGCCAGAAGCAAAGTAGAACAGTTCCATACTTCTATCTTTGGGTATGCATCCTAAAGAATTGCTGACAAGGACTTGTCTATACTGGGTCGATGGGTGTGGGACTGGGCCACCCTCAGAGCTGTTGCCATGGCCCACAATCTGTCCGTGCAGCGCTTCCTCCCCCACATCATAGAGTTGTGGGCAGATCACCCAATGCTCTAGGCTGCTGCCCGCAACTCTGTGGTGTTGCCTGGGGTAACCCCTGGCTGAGAGCAGAGCTACAGTGGCCGTCGACCAAGCAGACGGACCGCAGCTTCGCTTCAGGCCAGTGCCCAGGTTTTGGCTGGCCTGCTCCACTGGTGGTGCTCCAAGATGTTTCGGAGTGCCACTGGCAGGGCTGTCCCAGAGCAGGGACAGCCTGCTCCACCTCTGCTCCGCTAGCACATTTGGCGGCCTGCCTTTAGATGGACAGGTCACCCAGGGTTGCAGCGGAGCACAGGTAGGGTTGCTGTCAGTCTGAAAACACCCAGCGCATTAGGTTAAAAACTGTGTTGGCTAATGCAGAGTAAAACACAGTTTGGCACTCAATGTAGACAGTGATGGTCATGATTTAAAATAGATTGAACTGTGACTAAGGCTGCTTGCCCATGTGCTGATTTTCACATTAGATTAAAACTAACGTGAAAACAGCAGTTCTGAAAGATTCCTGATGGACTGCATGCCCATGTTAATTCATTCCAGGTCAGTGATCCATTATGATAAATAATGGATCCTTCCCCACATTACAACTTACCCAGTAAATGTATTCTTCACCTCTTTCCCCGACCCCCTTGCCAGGAACTCCCTTGGGAAGCAGCGCCCTGGCAAAGCCCCTTTGCCAAGTGCTGCTAGCTGGGTGTAGAGGCATGGATCCTCCTTCCCTTCTTTCTCTGCCTGACACTAGCAGTACTCAGCAAAGGGTGACATTTTCCTACGGGGTTGCCTAGTGGGAAGGCTGGGGACCTGTACCCCTGTCCTCCCTATCAGGGAACCCCCTAGGGAAGTGGCACCCAGACAAACCAATTTTGCCGAGTGCTGCTAGGGACTTGAATCTTCCCTCCCTTCTCTTCCAGTCAGACACTAGCAGCGCTCCGCAAAGGGGCTTTGGCTGCCAGATCAAATTTCTCAGTGAGTTAACATTTGCATGCACACATGCAAATTTAATGTTAAATGCAACTGTTAGTGGCAGGACTGGATTTCCCAGTCCTGTCGTCATCCGTGACGAAACTCATGGATATTTCACTGGCAGATGTGAAAATACACATACCCACATTACACAACCTCACATTGGATAGAAACTAACATCCGGTTGTGTAACATGGGCAAACAGCCTAACTAAAATGTCCTTCTAAATACAACAGCCTTTGTATGCTGCAGGAGTGAGGAAACCTGAGATTCCCCACCCCTGGTCTACTGAGTTTACATCCTTTTACTTGATGACATGATGGACCTTTCCATTTTAGACCAGTCTTGGCACACACAACCCTTTGTGCAACTCGCAGAGCTAATGGATGTGGGTCTTCAGGTTCTTTTCTTCTAAGACCTACTAATAAGTGGGAAATAAGAGTCTTGAAACTTCATGTATCTCTAGCTTTGTTAAGGGATGCAAAACCAGAATTATGAAAAATCCTTTAACTGGGACATACCAAGAATATTCTTAAACTGAACTGTGTGGCTTGAGAAAATACTCCCTTTTACACATGCAGTGTATTCCTGTTTTCACAAAAATATCACGGAACCCATGGCACTCCGCTTTTAATAAAAATAACTTGGATAAAATATACAGTGTAATTAAGTTTGCATAAATTGGAACAGTTTTCAAGGCCTAAATCTATTAAAAACAACATGTCTTATTCATGGCGGACCTTTTTTTTGAAAGAGCCACTTTAGTAGTTTTTGGCAGAGTTATTTTTTGGGCAGAAAGAGTACAGGATGTTAAGAGAAACTGTAGTGTAAAATTGCTGAGTTGTGTGCTCGGAAGGCTGCACGCTCCGTAAGCAGATTGTTATGCTAGTGAAGCAGTGCAATGCCTACAACACTGGTAAATCTACGGACACCATTGCTGTGCTGTGGAGTAGGACAGCTTCCTCTACTCTTAGAAGAGAAATGAAGACTTGCAAAGAAATCTAGCTTAGACCATTTACCTAGAGAAATTGACTCTGATCACTACAGTTTAATTCCCCCTTGAAAGAAAGACGAGAAAGTACGGAAACGGTTAGTCCAGAGGCACCATTGGGTATGAATTTCTATTGTGGGTCAGGGAAGAAGGAGCCACTTTCAAAGGGTGCAGCCACATGAGGTAAGTGGTCTCCCTAAGCTAGATTTCTTTGCAAATCTTAATTTTTCTTCTAAGAGCAGAGGTGCAGCCACATGAGCGAAGTAGAGGAGCCGACCACACATTCTCAGGGAGGGCTGGCGGGCTGGCCCCTGTCAGAGCCATTGCTAGTGGGGACTGAAGGCTCTGACTCCTGCAGAGGTGCAGGATTGGGCCCACTGCTTGCTTCACGGTTGAGGGTGGGTGGGTTGGAGGAAGGAGTGTGCTCCTGCAGAGGCCACTGCAGAGAACGGAGAACTGGTGTTTATGTGCTCATGGCGGCCCGTCCCCACTAGGAGGTGGGCTGATGCATTCTGCACCAGCTGCAGTCTCCAGGTCATCGCCAAGGGTAGCCCCACGTAGAGTGCAGTAGTCCAATCTTGAGGTGATGAATGCATGGATGGTGGTTGCAAGATTGCAGCCTGAGAGATGAGGCCGAAGATGACAAACTAGATGTAATTTACAAAACCCACTCCTCACCACAGCCTCCACTAGGGCATCGAGGTGGAGCTGTGAATCAAGGAGTACACCCAGACTCCGAACCTGAGGGATCAAGGGATGCACCCCATCAATGATAAAGACCTCATCCCCCCCGTCTTATCGGGATTCAGCTTCAGATGGCTTGCCCTCATCCAATCCCCCACCACAGCCAGGCACTGGTGTAAACACTGAGATTGCAGGGCCTGGGTCAGATGAAAAGGAGAGGTAAAACTGGGTGTCATCAGCATATTGATACTGAACCTCAAACCCTCTCATGATCTCACCCAAAGGCTGCATGTACACGTTGAACAGGAGAGGGGACAGAATGGATCCCTGCAGAACTCCACATGAGAGATCCCGGGCAGATGATGAAAAGTCCCCAAGTATCACCCGCTGAGTTCTTCCGGCCAGGAAAGAGTGGAACCATTCAAGAACAATTCTGCCCACACCAGGCATGGTCCCGCAGGCGGGTCACCAACATCTCATGGTCAACCATGTCAAAAGCCACTGATCTAATAAAATCAAAAGAGTGAACTGACCTCGGTCCAACCCATGGTGCAGATTGTCGACCAAGGCCACTAGCGCAGTCTCAGTGCCATAACCTGGATGAAAGCTGGACTGTGAGGGATCAAGGAAACTGATGTGGTCCAGATGTCCCTAGAGCTGCTGGGCCACCACCTGTTCAATAACCTTCCCTAAAAAGGGAAGGTTTAGAGACTGACCGATAACTGACATGGGAGTCAATGTCAAGAGATGGTTTCTTGAGCGAAGGTTGCACCACAGCATCCTTGAGACACCCCGAGACCTTGCCCTCCCCAAGAGAGTCGTTGAGAACCCCTACCAGCAATGCCCCCAGTGTCTCCCAGCTAGTTCACAGGTTGTGGCCCTCACAGCACCTCCACCACATCCGTGGACGATACCTGCTGAAACTGATCCCACAAAACTGGACAAGACATTGGATCATGTGGCCTGGCTGCCTAGAGTAGGGTAAGGCCACCTAAAGTGTGGTAGCCTCCCCACTCTGACTCGTGTGGGTACACCTAGAGTCTTCATTCATGCATAAAAGCTATCCCATTTAAAAGGATTGATATGACATTATAGTAGTATTCTTTTATCAGCATTTCTGTTTCTAATATTTTGACTGCGAATCTGAGTGTAACAGAGGAGCCTGAAGTGCTTTTAATTTGGTATCAAAGGATAAATGGTATATGCAGCTGGGACTATCCGGCAGACCCTGTCAGGGGTGCTGCTGTGTCTGTGGGAAAACTAGCTCCGTGTCCAGGAACACAGGGTTCACACTTTTCCTCTCTGGAATCCATATGTCCTTTATCATAATTCAGGATTGGGTTAAGACTTATAGGGTCCCAATCTTGGGGTAAGTAATCACGCAGTCACCTTATCTCTTGAGTAAGTCTAGCCTCCAATCATCCCTTCCAGTCAGCCTACTTCACTGGAGTCTTTCCAAGTATATTCCCACCTTTGAGTACAAGGCTCTTGCTTATAGTCCAATATAAGCCCCTTCAGGGCATACAAAAGGATTGTTCCCACCTGGGAGTTCCCAAGGTGTCTGGTCCCTTTTGAAGGATACTCAGGTTCTCACTGGGTCTGTGCTCTCAGGCTCCTTTCCTGGAACTGAACTTCTGTAGCCCAGCAGCCTGGGCCTGTTTTGTGGGTCTAAGAGCAGCTTTGTTCCAGCTCCTCACTCCCTGGTTGCCTCTTACAAGCTTGCAATCCTTAAATACCCAGAAGAAGTGGGTTTCCTGTCTTTATTTGGTGTTGAGCGATGTCTTTAATCCTTTTGGTGCCTACACCCTTTTAGCACTGGCATAGTTGCAATCCTTTTATCAGTATGGGTGTCTACACCCTTCCCAATGCTGTCTCTTCCCCGCTACAGCATCATTTTACTAATATATTAATATACAAAAAAAGATTTGCTGTGAAACTGTTATACCCAAATTAGATCCAGGCAATACAAAATTTAGCCACCGAACAGTTCATACCCTCTTGTCCATTCCCACAACCATGCACGTGAACATCTACAGGCAGTATATTTTGCCTTAATTCTCGGTCTTCCAAAAACCCATATGCCAAGCTATCCTCACCTAACACAAGTAGCTGCGGACACTCTGTGACAAAGTGTTGGATAGGAAGGGGGTAGGTTGCCTGTAGTGCTACCTGCCTTACATCACTCCTTTTAGCAAAGTTAAGATTGTGAATGATAAATGGGCACCAATGCTAATGGCTTTGCAGCATGTCTTGTATATGATTTCCCTAATTTAAAAAAATAAAAACTTACTTGTGTCAACAGGCCACCAGGAAGTGCTTATATCTTTCTGTGATGGACCACGTGGACCTTGTGAGAGTTTGAGCCCAAGCGTTTGGAATTCTCTTTGCACTCTGTTGTTACAACATTGTCTGACAAGGCCACTCATCTGTGGGAGCGATTCATTCCACAGGCAGTTCACTTGGCAGCAATTCGTTTGAGTGGGGAGTCCCAACTTTTCCTGCAGGTGCACGAAGCAGTGTGCGCAAGGACCAGCTCCAAAAACCTGCCAATAGTTGTGACAAAAGGGGATGGTGGGGTGGAAACCAAGATAATAGTAACATGACCAAGATTCTGTCTGCTAGTGAAACGACAGAAAGAAGAGGATGGTTCCCTTGTGCACTAGTGAGCATCCAGAGTGCTGCAGGGGAGGCAAAGGATCACAGCATTTTGATCAATCTTCGTAAGATTTCTCTGCCACCAGATGTTCCTCACTATGCAGGGATTGCAAACCAATCCAAGGCTATGTTTTTATAATTTTGAGGCTGAATGATCTAGTAACATGTGTTAAAATCAAGGTCGCATCAGTGTAAAGAAAAAAAGGTTTCCTGTTACCAGTAACTTAATATTTAAAACAAGTCAGCTTCTTCGTGATGTGTTTATACTATACGCTTTAATAAGCTGACCTTATTTCAGTGAGACTTTATGAAAACTTAATGTAGTTGAAAGGCGTGCAATGGAATATTGAAAGCCTTGTGTTTGTTTATTATTTTAATTTTTACCCCGTCTTTCCCGCCAGTGGTGGCTCAGGGCAGTTTACAATATCAAAATAGAAAATACAAATCAAAAACAACCAAAAGAGATAAAAGCCTAAAATACCCACAACTAATTATGTTAAGTGTCTTGTTTATGTATATACATTATGGGAAAGTGTTTGGAAATTAGTCTGAATATTGCTGTAGGTCAATCTTTATTTTTTTGTTAACAAGGAGTTAGGATATTCTTGCTATTTTTTTAATACATATTAGTAAAACCCTTTTGGTTTTTTGGTAGTATAATTGGAGATGGTTTTGTGAATCTTATATTGAAAGGAATAAATATTTCATCAGAACAGTCTTAACTGCTAATATTTATTACAGACTTAGTCCACCTGTTCTTCCTTTGTGCTGCAAATCGGAAATTAATGCTTCGGTTGATAAATTTTTCAAAATGGAACCATCCGAGATTTCCAACTGCTGTTTTATAGGTCTTCTAACTAGAGAGGTAAGTAAGCCACAGTAAATGATAAAATGTGTATGAACTAGTACAATGTTTTCTTGAAGATACTTTGCTACCATTTATTAAATGAATGCACAATCAAACATATTGTTAGCTGGCTTTGCTCTAACCAGACGTACCAGAGAAGTGGTATTATGTCTGAGATAATATTGCACTTTGCTAAAGACTGAAAAGGCTACTACAACTCTCTGTAACAAGTGCAATAGAAATGTTCAGCTTCTGGATTTGAACTATGCTGAGATGTAAAATATGTGAGATTTCCAGAGCAACCCTTTTTAAAAAATGCATATGCACTAAAGAGAAATGGGCTGTGAGCAGTAAAATCTATTTGTGTTTGATTTGGTTGTGGTGATATCGTCGCACTTAGGAAGGGGGTTGCACATTTCTCTTGACCTCTCTTCACCATCACCATGGTGTACAAACTACTCTGCTAAGGCATGCTGTTTGGAGTTGGTCTTGGGCACAGTATAAGCAATCTTCCTCTTTGTCTGCATATATCAAACCCAGCAGGGATCCAAACACTGATCCGCATGGCTAAGATTTGCCAGCCTTGGAAGAGATTAACGTTCCCATAGATGACAAAAGTGGAAGGCAGAAGAATTTTCCAGTGAGAACTGGAAGAAATAAATATTCCTTACAGTTTCTGTGGATGGTATTTGTTCATAGTACGCAGATATACTGTGACTCGGGCATGACAAGAGGGTGATACAGGAGATATCCACGGTTGTGTTTTCCCAGAGAGACTCCTCTTCCATTTGGGGGGGTGCACCCACTAAAAACAAACACCCTGACTTTGCTTCCCTGGAGAAAAGGGATGAGAGAGAGGTGATGCCTAGTCTGGCAGTAGAGGGAAGTGCAGAAGAAACAGACAGCAAGCAGAAGTTGCCAGGGGGCTGGTGCGTCCTAAGCAGTAACCATTTGTTAAGCCTAGAGCTTTGACATCTCTTGGGTCAAATGGAACCTCTTAGCCACTCTCTATGATATAAAATATTTGTCTCTGGTGCATGTTTACATGTGGGGCACCACCACCTTTAAGTTTAAATACTTTGCCACAGAAATCAGACTTCACTGATAAATAGTTTCAAAATTCTACTCATTGTTTTCTTTCATTTTAAAAATTATTGCTTTTCTAATTATGAGTGTTTAGAAATGATTGCCTATTTAAAGTGAAATAGGTTAAACGTTCTTCTAAAATACAAATTAGAACTATGGCAGAATAGAAGGAAAATTGGCCTGGTGGGAGAGACAGACCCTGGGCATACTCACTAGAAGCTTGAGCAAGCCTCTGAGGCTAAGTCCCTAGACATGCTCAAATGGACCGGGCCTCACTGAGCATGTGCAGGGCTTATATAAGCCTGCAGTTCAGTTGTCCAGGTATGGCCATAGGAGAAGGTTCTACTCTGAAGAGCTCTTCCCCAGAAAAAACCACCACCTTGTTGTAGGATACAGTCGCTTCCTTGGAGTTAATCCTGTACTCAGTTAAGCAACTCTGCAGCCCCGTTGTCCTGCCCTGGTTGTCTGTCTTGTCTTATTTTCATGGATTCTGGGCTACATAAGGCCCTAGGACTTAAAGGTGTTTTGTACCCCAAAATATGGGACTTTGCACTACCGGTGGCATAGGCCTGGCTGTAAGGGTGGCTGGAAGCCAGGGCCAAACTCGCCCAGTGAGTTTGGCGATTCAGGACTCAAATACTTCTCAGGATCCGGTCCAGGTTCTGATTGTACACTGGGGCAGTGGAGTGATATGTAACTGGGTGCGTGCAGGGGGTCAGAGCCAATTTCCCCACAGGCTAGCCCGCGCCCCCAGGGGTTCTGGCAGACGCCCCTGTTACAATAACCTACAATTTTTAATGAATCAGATAAAGTTCACATTGCTGTACTTTGCTATTAGTACCTTCACGCTATATTCATCAAGCTATCAGTAATTTATGCAAGTAAATGCATGCAAGAGGTGTGGTGATTTTTTTAAAAACACGGTCTTGGAAGTGCACATTAAATGTATTCTGCAAACATAAAAACCGGTAGCAAGAGGACCAAAATTGGCAATGGGAGTTCTGCCAGCGGTTAAATGAGGAGGTGAAGGAGCCTATTAGAGCCAAAAAGGCATCCTTTAAAAAAATGGAAAGCTAGTCCTAATGAAGAGAATAGGAAAGAGCATAAGCATTGCCATAATAGATGTAAAATGTTAATAAGATGGGCCAAAAGGGAATTTGAGGAGCAGCTCACTAAAGACGCAAAAAACAGTAATAAAATCTTTTTCAAGTACATCAGAAGCAGGAAGCCTGCTAGAGAGTTGGTTGGGCCATTAGATGACGAGGAAGTGAAAGGGACGCTCAGGAAGGATAAGGACATTTTAGAGAAGCTGAATGAATTCTTTGCTTCGGTCTTCACCGCTAAAGATGTTGGGGAGATTTCCACGTTAGACTGAGTCTTTGTAGGTGAAGAATTGGAAGAACTGTCAATAAGTGTGACTCAGCAGGAGGTTCTGGACCAAATTGACAAACTTAATGCTAACATATCACCAGGACCAGATGGTATTCATCCTAGCGTTCTGAAGGAACACAAAATATGCAGTTGCAGACCTGCTATTGGTAATTTGTAACCTATTGCTTAAATCTGCCACTGGACCTGAAGATTGGAGGGTAGCAAATGTAACGCCAATATTTAAAAAGGGCTCCAGAGGGGATCCTGGAAACTACAGACTGGTGAATCTGACATCTCTGCTGGGCAAACTGTTGGAAATGGTTAACAAAATTACTGAGCATATTGATAAACATGGCTTAATGAGGAAGAGTCAAGATGGATTTAGGAAAGGAAAATAATTTTTCTATTTCTATTTATTTTGTATTTATATATATTTTTGTATGTATCTTATTATTGATGATTGTTTTGAGCCGCCCCGAGCTGCTGTTGGCAGGAGGGTGCAGGCTAAAAATACAACAAAATAAATAAAATAAAAATCCCTTGTATTGGAATTTTTTGAGGGTGTAAATAAGCATGTGGATAAGGGTGAGCCAGTCGATCTAGAGTATCTGGACTTTCAGAAGATATTTGATAAGGTCCCTCATGAGAGAGACTTCAAGAAATTAAACAGTAATGGGCTAAAAGGCAGTGTCCTATCGTGGTTTGGCAACTGGTTAAAAGATAGGAAGCAAAGAGTAGGACTAAATGGTCAGTTTTCACAATGGAGAAGTAACTCCAGGGAGTGTGCCCCAGGGATCTGTACTGGGACGAGTGTTTAATATATTCAGTAATGATCTGGAGAAGGGAGTAAAGGGTGAGATGACCAAATCTGCAGATGACACAAAGTTATTCAAGGTAGTTAAAACCCAAGTGGACTGTGAATAATTGCAACAGGATCTTATGAAACTGGGTGACTGGGCATCTAAATGGCAGATGAAATTTTAATGTGGACAAGTGTAAAGTGATGCACAAAGGGAAAAATAACTCACACTATATGTATACAATGTTGGGTTCTAAATTAGGGGTTACACTCGGAAAGGATCTTGGAGTCATTGTGGACAGTAAGTTGAAATTCTCAGCTCAGTGGGTGGCGGCCGTCAAAAAAGCAAACAATGTTAAGAATTATTCGGAAAGGGATAGAAAATATTGTAATGCCTCTCTATAGGTCTAGGGTACAGCTGGATCTGGAGTATTGTGTGCAGTTTGGAATTTGTGTCCTTTGATTTGTGTGCCCCATCTCAAAAAAAACGTAGTAGAACTAGAAAAGATACAGAAAAGCACAACAAAAATTATCAAGGATATTGAACGTTTCTCGTACGAAGAGAGGCTTGATAGGTTAGGGCTCTTCAGCTTGGAGAAGAGATGACTGAGAGGGGATATGGTAGAAGTTTATAACATGAGTGGTGTGGAACACTTAGAGAGGGTAAATAAATAGCTATTTAAGAGCACTTGAACAAGGGGACATTCCATGAAATTAACTGACCGCAGATTTAAAGCAAATAGAGCATTTTTTCATTTGGTGCACAATTAACTTGTGGAACTTACTGCCAGAGAAAGTGGTCACAGCTGGTAGTGTAACTAGTTTTAAAAAGGGATTGGATAAGTTCTTGGATGATAGGTCCATTAATGGCTACTGGCCAAGTAGGTTTTAGGAACTTAAACTCTTACTGTTGGGGGCTGGAACAACAGGGAATGGATTGCCAATTGTGACCTGTTGGGTACTTCTCCCAAGAGAGAGATTGGCCACTGTCAGAGACAGGATGCTGGGCTTTATGGACCATTGATCTGACCCAGCATGGCACAACGTATGTAATTTCTTATTGGGTCAACCTTAGCAATGGAAGATTAAACAGATCTCAAACTTTCAATCCCAAGCCATATCATTTGCATATTCAGTGTACCTAGTTTGTGTAATATGTGCTAGTTAGCATAACTTCTTGTCAAGGTCAGTAGCAGAAAGGGGCAGAGGAAAGTCGTCTTACCTGACCATTTGTCACTGCTAGGAAGGGCTACCAACACTAGCCCCTTTCTGTTCTGGGGTGCTGCTCTGCCCTAATGTCCCATCTGCTCCAAGTACACAAGGGAAGCATCCTCTCACTGCTTCTGTCTTTCAGCTGTTATTTTGCAATTGTGTGGATTCTCTATAACCTATTGTTAGAGGTGGGACATATCCTTGACCTGGTCTTCTGTTCTGGCCTTGAGGTGGGGGCTCTGTTAGTGGGGGATGTGAGATCTATGCCCTTGTCATGGACAGACCATTATCTCCTGCAGACCAGCCTCCTAGCGCACCCCCTCCAGAAGGGGAATGGACCAGTTAGGTTGGTCCGCTCTCGGAGGCTGATGGAACCACAGCGGTTCCAGGAGGCTCTGCGGGAGTTATCCCTGGACCCTGACGGCCACTCTGTCGATGTGCTGGTACAGCATTGGAACACCTTGCTGGGGGAGGCCATCGAGAGGGTGGCTCCGAGACATCCCCTGCCCGTGTCTCGTCGCCACAGGGCCCCTTGGTTTACCGAGAGGCTGCGGTATATGAAGTGGGTAGGCAGGAGACTAGAGTGACGCTGGTGTTGGCCTTGCTCTGAATCTGACCGATTTCTCCATAGGACCCATTTGAGGTCTTATGTTGAGGGTGTGAGGACAGTAAAGAAGGAATTTTTTACTGCCCTCATAACGTCTGCAAAGTTGCGTCCAGCGGAGCTGTTCCAGGTGGTGTGGGGGCTGGTCAGTCCGGCCTCCCTTCGCCTGGATGGGGACTTGTCCCAAGCCCACTGTGAGGAGTTTGCCACCTACTTTGCAGACAAGATCGCTCAGATCCAGAGTAATTTCAACACCGGGTTGGATGCAGGAGATGAGCGTGAGGTTATGGAGGCACCGTCTGACTGATCTTTCTGGGAGGAGTTTCAGGAAGTGACGCCAGCCGATGCGGTGGATGTCTTGGGGTCTGTTCGAGCCACAAGTTGTGAATTAGATCCGTGCCCGTCCTGGTTGGTAAAAGCTTCCAGGGAGACACTGGGGTCGGTTCTGGCGAGGGTGGTTAACACGTCGGTTCAGCAGGGGAGGTTGTCGTCCAGTCTCAAGGAGACTGTGGTGCGCCCCCTGCTGAAGAAACCTTCACTGGATGTGGATGCACTCGCCAGTTACCGTCCTGTCTCTAATCTTCCCTTTTTAGGGAAGGTTATTGAACGGGCAGTGGCTCTGCAGTCACATCTGGACCATATCAGTTTCCTTGACCCTTTTCAATCTGGGTTCCGCCCTGGCTATGGTACTGAGACAGCAATGGTGGCTTTGGTGGACGATCTCCGCCGGGAGACGGATGCAGGATGTTCAACATTCTTGATCCTGCTAGATCTCTCGGCTGCTTTTGATACCGTGGACCATGGGCTGCTGCTG
>QEPC01000270.1:587210-623126 GCA_003113815.1 Sphenodon punctatus | reverse complement strand
CTGTGGACGGAGGAGCTCAGCCGCCCAAATCGCGTTTTCTATAGGAAAACGCTGTTTGGGCGGCTGAGCAGCTCAGCCTTTTTGTCCCTTCGGAGACCCACTCCCAGTGGAGTGGGTGGATCCCCGAAGGGAGAAGAACAACAGTGTTGTTTACAACAGTGACAGCTACAGCAGCCTCTGCAGCAGCTCAGAGGCGGCTGTTGTCATAACGGGCACGTTTTGTTTTTTTTAAAACAATTTTGAAGAGCGGCGGTGGCCCCTGTGGTGCTTTGGGGAGCACTGCCCCAAATACCCCGCAGGGGGAGCCGCCACTGTCTTTGTGTGCATTCTTTGGGTTGGAAGACATCGAGAAGGAAAGTAGGAGAGGCTGGTCTGCTGCCTGTAAGGCAGCACAGAGGGGTAAAAGATTGGACAGATCAAACTCAGCTGGTAACAGATATAACTTCTATAATTTTTTTAAAAAACAAGCATTAACAATATAACAACTAACAAGACATAAAAATAACAAACTTATTAGTGTCTCAGGGCCAAACGATACCGATACAGAAAATAAAATCTTTGAAATTTGGTATCGATATTGGCATTGATATTGATACCGATTTTCCGAATGTTCGGCTGAACTGAACCCAAACTCAGTTCCCGAACCAAACAGCCGAACCCAAACTCTGTTCCCGAACCGAACGGCCGAACATCAGAACCATGTTCTGTTCGCACATCCCTGTTGCCTGATGTTGAAGCTGGGCTGAGGAGTGGGGGAAAAGTTGTTGTTTTTTAAAAGTAAAATTAAAGAAATTGCTCAACATTCCCCTTACACAGGTTGGATTTGAATACTTGACTTGCTCATCTCATCACCACCTTAAAGCTCTGCCTCAGAGATAAAGGAAGGAAGTGCTGGCTCTTATTTTTAATTCAGTTAAGTTAATTAGACAATGATTAGAATGCTACTGCTCCATCAAGAGTGTTAAGTAGCTAAGTTTTGTGACTACCATACGAGTTGTTGTATTCCTCACTATGCTCTTTCATCATCTGTTTGATTGTTTAGAAAAAGGAGCAGCTCCTTCTTCCTTGCCTAAAAAGTCTGGGTGTTGGTTGAAAGGGATAGAAAGTGAGGTGCAAAGGAGACAGCTTACACTCTTGTAACAGCTCAGGCATACTGGATATCTTAAGAGTCCTGGACTCTATTTCTTACTGTGGTCTTATGCTACCTCTCTTTTAGCCTATTTAGAATATGAAAGAGTCACTCTTTTGTTTCTTTACACAGTAGGGTATTGGTTAAAATGGTATGGTCTCCAGCAGCAGTTTTCACGCTTTTGGCTGTATGACCCCATTTTGAGATATAATTACATGATTCCAGAGTTGGATCATGGAGTTGTGAAATGAACAGTCATGACCATGACCCCATCTATAGACCCCAGAAACCTCTGGTCTACAAGGGACGTTCAAACTTGTAACTGTCTCCTGCAGGTTTGTGAGCACTCTCCAAGGCTATAGCAGATCTGCACTTGGAGAGGCTGCGTTTATCTGGGTAAAACATTGACATGCCTGGGAGCCTGAAATCTGGGTATTATGGCAACCCTAAACACTGTTAGGGTGGAGAATGCAATTCTCCACTGCATGAGTGGAGAATTGGTCTGTTAGCAGCCAGCCACTCAAAATAGTATGTACCACTCTTTCTGGTGAAATTGGCCATTATGCTGTAGCATGGAGAACCTCCAGCCAAAGGGAGCCCTTAGCAAGAGTCTCGAAAGCACTGACAAACCCAACCCTGTAGTGTTCTTCAGTCACAGAATTGAAAATCAGTCAGTGTTGATTTGGGATTCTATATAAGCCTATGTTGCTGCCTCTCTCTTCTATTGGTATCAGGTGTTTCCTTCCCACATGATGCAGGCCCTCCACCTTGATTCTGCAGTAAAACCCAGATCCTTTAATGACTTTAGTCTGTTGCACTGAATATGTTGCATTGCTCTGTTTTCTTGTGTTTGTAATTCAGTCACAATGTTGTGGTTGGCAAATAGCTGCAAGGGGCCTATGGGATTAAAATGGCTTGTGCGTGCAGCTTGGATTCACTAACATATTTGTGTTTTACTTTTCAGAGGGATCCATCCGAGTCCATGTCTGTCTCCGATGTTTTGGCTCGTGCTGCAGCAAAGGGGTTATTGGAAGGTATTGATGTTGCAAAATCATCCAAAAAAGAGAAGAAGAAGAAGAAACCCAAAGTAATGCCCCAAAGAAGTATTTCTAAAGATGCTGGGATGCAAATAAAGATTCAGGAATTCCTAAGCCGAGAAATTAAACCTATTCAAACTAATTCAGATGTTCCAATAGCCAAAGAAATTATCAGTGTTCCACAGAAAAGTGTGACCCAAACCACTGGTTCCATTCAGCTGAAGAAAACATCCAAACCCCTCTCAAATCCATCTCTACCTGGAATGCTGAAGGATACTCCCAATCTGTCTTCCATGAGTAAAGTATTCCAGAGACAGAAAACTATTAGAAAGCCAAGGTCAGAAGATAAAATGGTTGCGTTGAAGCCTGTAGAGATAGTTCTGCCACCAGTAATGGTGCCATATTTCAACCCACAAGGGAACACATCCCGAATATTGGCTAATCATTACTACTATCGCTGGCTCGGAACAAAGAGCTCGACACAGGGCTTACTTATACCTTCTTTATCCAAAAGTTTGACCAAATCAAAAGAAAGTTTACCACCAACCGTGGCTAAGCATCATGGACCATGGCACTGAAGAGAGACTTTCGTAACTTCCAGAATTTGAAATTCTGTTTCTTGAAGGATAAACAGAACTATCAATCCACAACTTTTTAGATCACTTGGATTCCAGTGTATATCTTTGTTGGACACTGCCTACCTTTTAAAGAGCAGTTACAGTTAAGGAATAGACCCCTTTTGTGGTGGTTATGAACATAGCAGAGGGTACATTTTACAAAAAGGATCCCTATTATGTAGTTGGTTCAGTCCAGCTTTATTAAATTTTGAATGTTAAAATGCATATATGATATATTATGCATATTAAGTTAAACTCAAGAAGGTGTATAGTTAATAGCTAATCAGCTGAATACAAGAGTTACAGATACATTGGAACTTGCTTTCTGTAGCTTTCTGTATGTAACGATGCTGAATTTTAGGACTAATCTTTGCAGGTTTTGCTGAGTTTTAAGTTATATTTTGACAAACGACAGTTCTTTCAGTGCTTGTTGTTAAACCTATAGCTATCAGCTGTATATCAATTTACTGACAAGTGCCATCTTTCATTACTGGCAGAGGTTCAGCAATATTATAAGCCAGTTGGTATTTGGAAAAGTTGCTCTGACTTTTGGTTTGTGCCTAAAATCTGTATGTTTGCACTAGTGAGCTAGAGAGTACCCAGTCCGGTCAGATGTTGCTTAAAAATTAAGAAGTTGGCGGGGTTTAGGGTGGGGTTTTTTTTATTGAACAAATTTTTTAATGTTAAAATTAGGAAAGTGTTTTGAAGCTTAAAAAATGAATCCGCAACTATCCTCTGATGTGTGGTCTTTATACAGCCATTGTTTAACATCACACTTTCCAGCAACATAGTGGAAAATAATTTAAAAGGCATCAATATTTAGTCTCTAACACACTAACTCTGATGATTTATATAGAGAGGAAGTGCCTCTTACATACAATCAACTCCAGGTAAAACAGGAACTTTCTTTTATGAACATTAATATGAAATGTTATCTTTTGAATGACTCAAAATAAGTTTACCAGTTTATTGAAGATTAGATTCAAATTGTTTAGATCAAGTGACCTCTGTGTTTGAAGAGGGGAAATGCTTAATTAGCAATCAGGTCTAAATTTGGTGTTTACAACAATTGCATTTTAAATCCCATACCTTAACTTTGCCAGAATTGTATTGCTTGCATCTTGCTTAATATATTGAAATAGAGGTTTATGCAACTTTTACCAAAATTAAGTATATATTTAGAGGTTAAAATATATTTAACTTTATAGCACTCAATTTCTTACTCTCTTTGGGTGTTGATCTTTCTTAACAAGCTGTACCACATTCTGAAGTTTTGAGAAGAAATTTCAGCGTGAGTGTGCATGCGTACGCCAGCGACAAGACACCTAAAATCCCCCACACTCATTCTAGATGGAGAACTTGACTAGTAAATTCAAAACACACATCCTTCAGGTGCTAAGCTGCACACTTTGCATAGAAAGGTAATCTATCATACTAATTGCATCTGATTAATATTTCATGTGATTAAACAAAAATCAAGCAGGCAAGCGCAGCCACCACGGGGAGCAGGACAGATGGTCAGCCTCCCTGTGGGGAAGCCAGGTGGCCAGGCTGCTGTTGGTGCTCCCGCCACGGCATGGGGCAACACGCCGGCCCCATGGCCCTCCCCCGACCTGACCGCTATCCTGCCCCTGGCCATGATGTGGCCATCGCCATGTGGGACTGGAACAAGTGGCCGCTACTCAAAGCCCTGTAGCAAACCTCGCAGCATAGTGGGGCAGATGGTGACTGGGCAGATGAGCTGCCACAACTTTTGGGTAAGGCTGCTACGGGTTGTGGCCTCAGTCATAGGCATGTAGCAGCCAGCTGCCAACCCCACCGCATGGTGGAGGGGAAATCTGGCGGCTGCCGGGCACACGATGCAGTGTATTGTGTAGCAAGGCTGCTCAAGGCACAGTAGGGGCTCGTGTGGCTGTACCCATTTGGAGGGGTGCTTGCACTCGCACCAGTGGAATGGGGATGGTCCCTTAAAGCAGTGGCTTGCTCAGGTAATGGAACGTCTCAATACTGACTGCAGCCTTTTGACTATTTTTGAATACCTGAATCTAGTGTTAGTCAAAAGTTTGAGTTAGGGTTAAATGTAACATTTCAGTTAGGTCCTTAGAGAAGACTTTAATTGAAGGGGAGGGGAAGCATCAAAGTTGGCTTTTGAAGCCTTTTTTAGTGCTTTGTGTAAACTGTCCAGTAGATGTCTTTAAGTGCTGCATCTGATCTTCATGTGGCTCAGTCTCTCAATTGTTATACAATCACCCATCCCTGTCATAGCTGAGCACTGTCTTCAAAAGTAAACAACAAATTATCTTCCAGCAGTCACAAGCTTAATTATTTTATTTACTGAAAAGGTGGTAACCCTCTGATGCTGATGGTCCAAGGGCTTATTGCAGGGAAGTTAGTCGTAGATGAATCAAGGGAAGTGCATCTGCAGCAAGTTTCATAGACTTTGTCCAGCTTCTACGAATGGGTCATTTCCTGCTTTTGTTGACAGCTTTGTTTTTTCAGTAGAGTGAAAGTTATAGTCACAGTAGGAAAGGTGGCAGCAAGACAGGGCTAGTACTACAAGGTTTTGAAATAAATCCTGTAACTGCTGTCTGAGATTGCAACCAAGGTGGTTTCCAGTAACCATGAACAAGCTCTTACAGTCTGTTGAGCACTCTCCTTTCCATAGGGTGTGGGCTCCGAGTTGCATTCACACGGACAGCCTAGACCTTTTGAGCCCAAGGGTGACGTCAGGCTGATTAGGCAGTGCGAAGGCTTGGTATTGCACGCAGTCAGCCCCACTGGAGATTGTTGATGTAGGCTGCAGTTCTGGGATTGTTGGTTTATTAAACCATGAGGCCTTACATCTGCATTACCGATGCACTACAGTCTAGTTTCAAAAACTAGCATGTAGCTCAGTCTAAAAAGTGGAGTCTTTCCTTTAGACTGCCTGAGCTATAAGTCTGAAGATAAATGTTTTGTTCTGTGGGCAGGTCAAATTGGAAATAGTGGGGGTCAGATTTTGCTGTGTCTACTTTATTATGCTTCTGTTTGTTTACAAGATGAGGCAAGGCAGAATGTTCATAGAAGACGTTGAATGAACACAATCCTAGAAACCAAACACAGAACTCTGTAAAGGAGTAAAAAAGGGGGACACACTTCCAAGTTAAATGTCATGATCTGAACAGGATTGGGGGGCAGGGGCTTGCTCACTGCCAGGGGGAGGAGAGCAGGGGTGATTCGTCTATTGTTCCCCCAGCAAAGGGTGAGAGAGTGGGAGGAGTGCTTGACATGGTGTAACTACTCTGTGGGAACAGTGAGGAAACTTGTTCTTCAGAGGAAGGTGGGACAGCCTGCAACACATGCTCATTAGAACTACACCTCAGTCCTACCTCAGAGGAGATACTGGCTAGCTACAGTCTAGCCATGTATAGATGCATTGCACAACTGGAGAAATGCAAGAGAAAGGTACACTTTATTTTAAACCCAGAGTTTACAACAGGGATGTGAAGAGACGATTTGCAGCATGGAGAAAAATAGAAAATGTATAGAGAAAAAGGATTTTATTTTAAATATAACTTCTAAACATGGTTAAAAGCAAACAGAGAAAGGGAAGACAAAAAACTGCTTGTTTTTGAACTTTTAATAGATGCGTTGTGGGTGTTCTAAACAAACTGAGCATAAACAGTCTCACCTTGTCAATAAAAACAATTGTGTGCTTATTAGAAGATGGAAGGCTAACAAGGCTGGAGGTGGAAGAGCTGTTCTACAGCACAATTGCCAGTGGTGCAAGCACTATTAGTATGTCTCGTCCTACTTTAAGGTCTGGCTCAAACTTCAGGCCTGCTTGGTCCCTAGTGGCCACTGAGATGGCTGAAGAGGGAGAGAAGTAGTACCAGCTGTGAAGATCCTGATGATGGAAACCAATTTCTTACAAGCTGCTTCGATGGTGGTAAATTTTGGGCGCTCCCATTGTAGCCAGCATTGCATGAGCACTGGGTAGGTAAAAGGCTCTAGATAACTGCCAGTTCCTTCCCCATTCCCATTAAAATCCAAGTGCTTTGTTTTAAGAAGATCTGAAGACAATAGATTGTAATGTGGAAGTTGTACATGAGGGAGGCCATCCATTACCTTCATCCCGATTTCTCTCCCTCAATTCTACGTTGTATGGACAAGTGAGACAAGCATTTTATGCAGCTAAATTTATTCACAACAGATTACATTTAAATGTGAAAAGTGGTCAATAGCAAAAAAAAAGTGTCCTTTCCTGTGTGCATCTGCTGTTCTGTATAACATTGAGCTCTCACTGATAAACAGTGGGTGTCTTTCCCTTTCTTTTGTATATACTGAAATAAATCAAACCTCTCTTTGCTGACTGGCTAGCCCAGGTTTAGCAATGTATTAAGATAACCAAGTCTGCCACAGAGCTAATGTTGTTAATGACAAAGCTCTAAAGGCCGAGCCTGTATCAGCGGTTGGAATAAGAACAGCACCGTTTCTCCATGTGATTTACTAACAGTTTTATATCCATGCTTCATTGACTTATGAAATGGGTGATTGAAATGAAAGGAAAAAAGGATTTAGACCTCTTAGTAAATAACAGAACAATCTGAATCGATTTGTTTTTTTCCATCTTACAAGCACAAAGGAAGAACTCTTTTGCCCCCCCCCTTTGTTTCAAGCACAAAGGAAGGACACCCCACCCCCTCCAGTTCAAAGGTAAGGTTAGGCAGCTCTGCACACAACGCTTATCACCAAGAACTCATTTTAAAGCAATTAAGGATTGATACCCTTTCATGTAATTTTTAATTCCCATATCGTCGTTCTGTCGGTGATTCCTTACAAAACCCTAGCTATTCAAATCACTTGCTCTTTCATTCGCAAAAAGCAGCACTGGCAGCTGCTGGCTGCCCAAGAGAGGTTTGAAGCTCTAGACAGTGGCAGTCAGTACAATCTCTCCTTGCTTCTGCAATGGAACAGGTCAATGAGGTGGCAGGTGAAAGCAGCATCTAACTTACTATTTGCATTTTAAAAATAAGAGAAATCAGTTTTACATATTTTGCCATTTTTTTCCCTACCTACTCAATAAAAATGACTACAAATAATTACAAAACCCATCTTTTTAAGCAACCTATAGTACACGGAGATTACTTAGTACTGGATCTGTTGTGAGATCATGTCCAGTAAAGAGAATACATCAACAATAATGCAGGATATTTCAGTAAAAATAGAATAAATAAAATAAAAATATTTTAAGCTGTATTTAACAGGTTAATTAAAAAATGAAGATATCCAAGGCATAGTGAACATGGCTGCCTGCTTACATAAACACTAGATATAAAGAATGCATAGATAACTGAAGTGTCACTAGAACATTAGGGAAGTCATTGGCATTAGCCCACACGCACGCACCAGATGTACATTTTGACCATGGCAGAAAAATGTTTGAAGATAAAGGGTTTCCCAAAATTAGGTTCCCATCCTTGAAACCAAGAGGCAGATACTTAAGTGCCAGAGAAGCCCTGTGGAACCAAAGTGCTTAAAATTAAGCATAAACACACACTGAATAATTTGGCTAAAAAATTTGTTTGAAAAATAAATATACCTGCAAATAATCTGACTTCTCATTTCATTGTCTTCTCAATGCTGCCAGGTATTGAATAGGGCTCTCACATCTTATTCATTGGGCTAACCGGTCATGGTCAAAGTTAAATTATGTGGGCACTAGGATGGTGTCTGCTGCAGTAGCACCGTATTACCCTCCTATGGCTGTAGGTAACCAGCATGATGGGGATTGGGTTTCAGTACAGTTTGTAATGGATTTGGTTGAAATACTCATTTTTTGAGAATCCAGAAAGTCACGGGAGTGAATGGGGGCAGAGACTTTTTTCAAACTTTGCTTCTCAAGAAGAGGGTTGCAGCACACCGATACTTGCTTGGATTGGGTAGCAGCATGATACTAATTCAAACTCTACACTAAAAAAATGGTTTAAGCTTTTTCAAATCATTTTTTGTTTTTAAAAAAATGAAGTGGTACCATCATCCAACCCATGATTTCTGAACTTCTGGGGTTGTTAATCCCAGTTTGTTCCTGACTTCTGTTTGCAAGCAGACACAATTTAGCTAAAGCGAGTAATCCCTTTGCAAAATTAAATTTAGTGGCTGTAGTAAGTATTGTCTAGTCCTTTACATTCATAGCAAATTCTGCACGTTATAGAGATGTTCCTGGGTCACTAGTAGCAGAATTTAAAAAAGTAAAGGACATTGGAGACGTGAGTAGATAAAGAGAAGGATAGGCTCAGGATTTGACCTACTGATCTTAAAATGTTGTTTTTAAAAGGAGTGTCAGCAAGAGTTTAGCTGATGCCAAAATCCCTAGCTGTTTTGGTCTTGACAGCGGGGGTCTAAAATGGAGGCAGAAAGTATTAAATTGCAGTACTTTATGCCAGGGGTTTTCAGCTACGTGTTCCTATGTAAAACGTTAGCCTGTGTATGATGGAGGAAAGGAGCAAACCCCTCCTGGGTGAATGTGGAGGGGTGGGGGTGTCTCTGCTGGGCACAGGGCTGCTTCTACTGGTCTCTGGCTTGACTCCAGTCTATGTGGGAGGCTGAAATCCTGGCCCTTAAGAGGACAAGAGTCTATGGCACTGCCAAGAGGGAGGAAGCGCTTCTCTTTAAAGACTGGCATTCTGTTTGCTCTATGAATGCTATGAATGCTAAAAGGGCACTGAGCAGTACCAAAGGAACCATTTTAAATACACAATTTGAGAGGCAATGCTGCAATTCTTTGTTGCCAAAGAATTAGCTGGAATTTTTGACAGCTATTGGCTTGCATTGTATACAGCAATTTCATCAGAGAAGATCTGTATTGCATTACTTTGTTGGGGACTGCTACAGAAAAGGTGACAAAAGTAAAATGCAACAATGGGATGATGTAGATTATTTATTTAGATTTCTACCCCACCCTTTCCAGATGGCTCAGGACTGCTAGAGTAGAGTGGGTCTGCACAACAAAAGGGGGATTGCCATTACTTTGGGTTCTCTGTTGAGTGCGGACTCAGGACTAAACTCCACCTGGAAGAATTATAAGACATGGACTGTAGCTATAGAGAAAAACATGTAGTTCGCTATAGTTGCTTTGTGGAACACACACACACACACACACACACACACACACACACACACGTGTAACAAAAGTTCCAAAGCTGTTCCTTCCCTCTGGCAAAATAAATCACACTTTTGTTGTGCTGTGCAGGGATTTGGGAGACAAGATGTAACTAGGCACTGGGCTTGTTCCGTTGTCTGCTTGAGGATGAAATGTTAGAGCTAGTGCATCTTTTACTGAATTCTCCCAAACTGTTCTCTAAAATCTTAAGCATTAGTCTGATATTAAACACAGTTCTTCTCCAAGATTATACTTTAGGAACAGCAAATGAAGAATGGTTCCCATGGTTCAAAAGCATCGGAGGGAAAAATAGTCAAGGAGTTCCTAGACTGAGGCCAACCTACAACTGAAAACTGGCACAGGTGCAGTTTGGTAAAAAATAAAGAAGCTTGTTTATACTATAGTAATTCAATGGTAATTAATACTCAGTAGGTACTACGGTGTCAAAAACAGGGCAAGGTGTTACAGGTTTCAAGGGTTCCTTGTGAAAAATCCAGCTCAAGAAGATGGTGAAACTATTAACTTGGGCATTATTCACTCCAAGGATTTCAGCCTTAGTTCAATAGGAGGGATGTAGCCATATTCTTGTGTGGGTGTGAGAATTTAGGTAACCCTCATTATATTTACAATCAGAAACGGACCTTTTACTGCTCATGATGTAACTCACCGACAGCAAAAAAAATTAAAAATTATTCATGCTTCTTTTCATATCACACAATGGTGGCAAGAACGAGAGAACATGCTTGTCTAACGTCGTTTTGATCAGGGTAAATTCTCTGAATTGACTTTTGGCCTCCTTTCCATTTTAAATGGGTAATGCTTGGTCTTCATTTTCTTTAGTGTAGCTTTAGTTAAGCATTACAAGAATCCTTCCCTGCCGCGGGGCTATGGCATGTCGGCAACAGGACGTTTCTGTTTCAAAGTGTCAATCAGGGATAAAACTCCTCGTTTTACATTAGTTGTGACTCTTCTGGTCACTGAGTCTGCGGGAGGAGGGGGCGGTTGAACTTTCTGGGAAGGAGGTCTGGCCACCAAGCACTTCTGATACCGTAACTGCAAGAAAGCAAATATATTCAGCAAGGGTTAGCCTATTCAGCACCTTTGCAATAAGTGCAGGACTATTTAATAAAACTCTGCCCTCCAATACATATGGGCAACTTCCAGCAAGATCATCTGGATCTACAATGCAGTGACATTAGACTACGTAAAATGCAATGCTTATGCATGCAATGATAAATCACTATCATTCCCTGATCAAAAGGATCACTCCCCCTTTAACGTACAAAACAATAATTCAGCATGCTGGCAGATTTATCATAAAATGTAGTGCTTTAGGTCCAACATACTTTGACATTTGTCAGGGAATGAAAATTACACAGTTCTGATGCCCAAGACTTGCTACATTCATTTTTGGACTGGTGACAAAATCACCCAGCTAAACCAAACGAGCAGCAATGATTTTAGAGGCTGATTTCTCACCGACTGTCTAGAAACAGCTGCTCCATAACACTATTAAATGGGGACTCTCAGCTTCTTGCATGATTCTTATTCATTCATTCATTCCCCCTATCAACACTGCTGAGATTTCCAAAAGTTCACAGCGCGCAAGTGACATGCAGCATCAATCTCCAATGGGAACAGTTCATGCTGTACAGGAATGTCAGAATTAGAGAGGCGGGACAATGACTAAGGTGCTGTACAGGCCTAATGACTCTAGAAATGCTTTGGCAGCACTGGGCCTGAGCCAGTGATCAGGAAGAAATTGTTTTGAGTCCTTCCAAACACAGTTTGCAGCCTCTGCTTATTGAAGTCAATGGCAAAACCCCCATTGACTTTAATGCTAGGGGGTTGCCCTGTCAGGTTTCATGTCTATTACTATTTTAGAGTTTTTCTTTTTGCATGCATGCCAATATTTGTGATCAGAAATTCTTCAATGTAAGCTTATCAGGCATCATGACATTAAAGGATTAATTTTAAGGTTGGTTTAGACCCAAACGAAAGCATCTTTTGGGTCAGTTTACTTACAGCATTTTGAAAATTTGTTCCTCTATGGTTATAAATGTAATAGTTTACCCATAAAAGACAATATGACTAGCAAGACCACTGGATTCTAAATTCGGAATCACTGCCATTTACAGAAATCAGCAATACAATTCCCTTCTGCAAGATCACTTACCATACAAGCAGCCTGAACAGCTTCCGACACGTTGCCTGCATTTGGCTCGCACCAAAAAACATGGCACTCAAAATGCTGGTTCCCCGTATCCATAATGAAGGCAAACGTATGGATATCCTGGCCCACTCCCATAAAGGACAGGAACCTCACACGACATTCCACCAGGATTTCTTCTTCATTCTGGGGAGCCAGGAATGATCGCTTGTTACTACAATTTATTTCAGTAGCATTGAGTTTGAATATTCTGTACTCGAAACACCTTGAAAGTAGTAGCTGCATTTTTTATTAATTGAGCCCAAGGCCACCAGATGACATCATGTGACTGCTTGCAAATGGCTGGCCACCAAATCTTAGTTCCCCCTACAATCCCTAAGCTAGATCAAGGCAACACAGATCTCAGAAAACAATAGTTTGCTGCCAGACAAAGAACAGGAACGATGAAGATGTGCCAATGGCAGGGAGATCATTTGGTGAGAAATACCCAAGGTGACTTTTGCCAGCATACGCATGAGAGTGGAATACAGCCCATTACTCTGTGCTGGGGGCCAGGATTTGCGTCTCCAGTCCTCTGGCCCTTCTACAACCTGACAAGTAATTAGGCACGACAAAACCCTTCTTCATGCCTACTTGGTGAGGGAGGGGAGACAGAAGGGTGACTTCCTCTCCAACTGCTTTAGGGGCACACATTGCACCCCAAAGGATCCCATCCCCTTCCTTCTGCCTGGAGTAGGCAAGTGGTGCTGGTTGATACCAGCCCTCTAGACCTGAGTGGTCAGGAGCAACAGTGAAAATCAACAGGCAGATGCAAATCCCCCTGAATATCCTGGGGCTCAGGTGTGTCCTTTCATATTTACCTCCAGTTGCAAAAGCCAGTTCATGTCCTGAACCCATAGAATCACAGGGCTAAGGGTCATCTAGTCCAGCCTCCTGCTTGGCTGCAGGATGGGGCTACAGCTACAGCGGGCTGGCCAGCCTCTTTCTGACAGAGCTTACCATCGTCCTAGGCAACGTGTGCGATTGCTGAACAGCTCTTACTATTAGGACATTTTTCTTTAATATTCAGCTGAAATCTACCTTCCTGTAACTTGAGCCCATTACTGCTAGTTCTGCCCTCTGTAGCAATGGCCGGCTCCTTCCCCTCTCTGTGCCAGCCCCTCTCATGCCTCCCCTTAGTCTTCTGCTAGGCTAAATGTACCCAGTTCCTTCAACCTTGTCCCTCCTAAGACTTGCCTCCCAGGCCCTTTACCATCTCTGGGTGCAGCCATAGGATGCACTTACCATGGCTTGGGCAGCCGTAGCGTGCCAGGCCGTGCGCTGTGGGGCTGCCGCTCACGCTGCATTCTTGGGGAAAGGCTGCGTACGCAGCATGTAGCAGCCTTACCCAAAACACGGTAAGGCTTCTCAAGGCACGGGAGCTCGTGCGCCCGGTCCCTGGCTGCCTCGCCGTGCAGTGAGGTCTATTCCAGTCCTCGTGTGGCCATGTCACAGCTGGGGGCAGGATAGTGATCGGGCTGGGGGAGGGAGGCGGGGCAGGCCAGGCGCCTGCTCATGGGGCCAGTGCCTCTGCCCACCCTGCAGCAGGAGGTCCAACAGCAGCCCAGCTTCCCCGCCGGGGAGGCCAACTGCCCTGCTCTCAGTGCTGGCCCAACGTGGGGCTAAGCCCTCTGCAGCTCATGTGGCTGCACCCCTAGTTGCCCTTCTCTGAACCTGTTCCATTTGTCAAAGTCCTGAAAATGAGGGCCCACTACTACAGTTACTTCTAAAAAAGGCATAAATATACGCTGCAAATACAATGGAGCGCAACAGAACTAATTAGCCAGAGGCTTGATACACTCTGCTTAAAGCTAACAAAGAATTGCATTCTACGCGGTCTCCTCTAATCTCAGACTAAAAGCACTGAGGTGCATAGATCAACAGCACTGGGGAGAAATGTGAAATAAACGCACTCTAGCCCAAACTAACAAATCCATTGCAAATGAGGTATTGCTGAGATTCTTGATTTGCTGAGACTGCAATATTTATATTAATCCATCCTTAAAAAAGAGAGCAGCCTTACTCTTTCACTGATGACTGTCACGGTAGCATCAGCGACATTCATGGTGACTGGCATCCAGTCGTCTTTGCTAGAGGAAGCCATGAGACTTACTATTGCACCGTTCAGTGTATCCATTCCTGGAGAAGAAACACCAACAGGCCGTTAGCTTCATAAACACATTTCTTTCTGCCTCTTAAATAAGTTTTAGTGTAAAGTTGTTTTAGGGAGGAAAGAAATCCCTGGTGTAAGTTGCCAGTGGGTGGCTTTACATGTCACCGAGCATGTAGGTGATTGTGCACACGTTTACACATTACAGCTCAAGGGAGAAGGGAGGGGCTCCTGCTCCCCCAGGCTGAGGCTGTCCTGAAGCAGCAGTGGGGAGGCAGGCTCGCGACCCAGATCTGCTTCTCCAAAGCAGTTTCTCTTGCTGCTGCAGGGGAGGGTGGGACCTGCCTCCCTGGCAGCAGCAGGAGGAACCCCAGTTGGGGGAGCAAGCAATTGGCGACAGTGGCGGCTCCCAGGGAGCTGCTGCTGTTTGCTCCCAGGGGGAGGGGAAGCCAGGCTGTTACCGAGCACTGTTTCGACCTCACAACAGCTCCCAGCATGGCTTGTTCAGCATAGTTGGTCTGCGATGAGCCCCCCCCTTGCCATGAGTGACCCCGCTGCACAGTGTAGCAGCTACACCCTGGGTAGACATGGTGGTGAGTAAGCACGTGCTCCTGTCGGTGCTGACTGGAATGTGTGGAAACACTAGCAGCATGGAAGCAAAACTGTTTAAAGCAGAGGCCTCCAGCTTGTTCTGCTCAATTAGCACCTCGGGGCTTGTGTCTGATTTTCCCTGCCAAAACTCAGGAGCAAAGGAGTTTGGCTCCAGCGGCAGCCGCTGAGCATTTGGTTTGAAGAACATGATGGTGAAGCTGGACGTCTGAACGCTACACCGAGACTTTCTTCCAGGTAGGAGGACGGGATCCTAATCCTGGTGGAAGAACTAGCCCCCTCTAAGCCCTGTCGGCCTGGAATGAAGCAGAGTGTTGCTGCCCCCTTTCCCTACCCACCAGACTCTAGCCCTTGTGGGAAAATATTTCTATGGGGTTACGTACCAACTGGCTTGGCTACAGGTAACATGCCAAGGTACTGCACGTGGAACTTCTGCACCAGCTCGGTCTTTGGTGTTGGGAAATCTACTGCATGGGAACAAAAAAATCAATTTCAGTGTATCAACATTCACAGCAGGTAAAATACACTGTTGTTTTGCTGAGGGAAGAGACTGGCTCACCAGGTAATTGTTCTCCGAAGGCACTGTATGGATTAGACTAGATCTGCCTCACATAAAAGGGATGCTAACAGATTTCTAGGGGAATTAGGGCATGGAGGCGATAACTCCTAATTCTTGTAAAATAGAAATATGATTGTATCCCTGGACATATGAAAACTTGCTTGGATGTGTCAAGAAAGACATCAGCAAATAAGATAGGATTAGTCTCGTTTGGTGCAAAATGTTGAAAGTCTGGACTCCTTGTTTTGTAGGAGTCCATAGAAATTTTATTCCTGGCTTTAACAGAGCTAGCTTTCCCCCCCTGTGTATAAATAACCGTGCCAGGTAATGCTTGGCTCCAAGAAACAGATATCCCTGTCTCCAATGAGAACCAATGGATGTAGAAAAGTACAAGAAAGTTGTATAGGCAAAGGCTGAACTTTACTTATGAGTCAATTAAACTTAAGGGAAATAAGTTTACTTCCCCTGGACTGGTTTGAAAATCTTGACCAATAAGCTAAAAGCAAGCCACCCCCGCGTTTCTATTTCCCCCCACACCAGGTAGCTCGCTGGAAGTTGCAGACTTCTCTTAGATTTGCTTGCTCCATAGTTTATCTCTGAATTCCTTTCACGGGGGCTCAGCTTTAGAAGCTTGCATCAGATATTGCAATTCACAGGCTTGGATCCATTTAACGCCTCTGAATCCGACGCAGTAATTTTAATATATTTTGTTTGGCCCCGTTTAAATAATAGAAACTCCTGAAAGAATCCACAGAAGAGACATGAATTTATGCCCTTGAACCAGACTGCGCTACTATGATGCTGCTGCTGGCTATTGCACACAGGCTCTCGCTGTGCCCTTTAGACACTGCACCGGAGCTTTAAACTCCACTGGTGCTAAACACGCCATTGTAAAAACCCCAGACGATACTCACGCACTCAGACCCACAGTACCTTGTAAGGGAACATCAAGGGTGGCACTTGTCCGCTCTTGTAATGAACTGCAAGCCACAGCTTTGGCATTCTTCCTTTCAGCCATAATCTGGAGAAGATGGTGACAATACAGCATTTTCCCCCAACATATAGTACAGTAGCAACTACAAGTATAAAGCGACTCTCGTTATAACCCAATCCCTGCAGTGTCAGTGACTAGAAACATGCGTTAAAAAATAGTCACATGGATTTCCCTTCGTTTTCTTTACAGTTTCTTCTCATGTTGTAAATTCGAGAGGTTCAAGGATATATGAAAGGTCTATTCCAAAACTGTAACCACGGAGGGCACGGGCCTCATTCACCCAGGTGTGCAAGGGGGCTGCATGGTCTGGTGGCGTTTCAGAGCCTCAGTCACAGGGAGGCATCCTTGTGCAGCATAATCCGTCATTAGGCCGCTCCCCACAATGGGGGAGCATGGAGTGCAGCTCTGTATCGGAGGCCTACTTATGAGTGGGTCAGAGCACATTACACTAAGCACAGGCAGGGCCTGTACTGGGATTTTGCGGGGGGCACCCTGCAAGCGAGGGCGGGCGATGGGCAACGAAGCCCTTTTCTGTGAATGAAGATTCAACACTCGCTGAAGTCTAGCATAGCACTCGGCTGTGCAATTTAGGGTGTTTCCAAACAAGACAGTAGCCCACACCAGGTGGGTGTCCACCTGTCCATTCATTAGGCGTTCGCCCTTAATGGCCACGCAGCCCCCACTCATGGCAGGGTCTTGGAGTATGCAGAGCCTTGCTGTGTGGGTGAATGTGTGCCCATGTCCCATCCATTAGGTCATGGAGCCTCGGGCCAGCACTGTAAGGTCACGGATAAAGAACCTAGAGGGTTCCGAGAAGCAACCACTTCCTGCCCCTCTCCACCCGCCTTAAAAGCCCAATGTGCACAAAATTCCCCAGCTTGTCCTGGTTTGCAGCACGTGCCCAATGCTTTCTCTTTTAAAGCCATGGCCTTCTTCAGAGCGACATCCACAGCCCTTACGTCGCCGTGGCCATGGCTCAGAACGACAGAGCCATGTCACTCCCCAAAGCCCAGTACAGCCCCCCCATGTGCTTAGTGCTTAAATGTGCTTTGACCCACTCGTAAGGATGCCCCCGACACAGAGCTGTATTCCATGCTCCCGCAATGCCCATGCCTCTGCTCTGCCTAACACCCAGGTGTCTATCTAAACATCTTCTACATCTAAACACCTAAACACCATCTAAAGGTGGGCTGTCAGATGTGCAGGTGGAGCAGAGTGGGCCGCCCATACTGGGGCCACTGGCTGGAGGTGGAGCAGCTGTCCATCTGCTTGGCGAATGGCCACTACAGCTCTGCTCTCGGCCTGGGGTTGCTGTGGACAACGCTAGAGAGCTGCAGCCTAGGGCATCGGGCAATCTACCCGCAGCTCCATGGTGTGGGGGAGGGGTGCTGCACAGGCAGACCATGGCAGCTGCTTGGTCTGGTGCAGGCAGGGCTGACGTCCATTGTGGGGAGCAGCCCAATGACTGTGATTATGTGGCACAAGAATGCGTTCTCTACAGGCTACTATGGTAAGTTAATGCACTGGGGGGGGGGAGGGGGAGCACTATGTTTACACAGCCGCACGATAAAGGCTTCCATTTATTGCTACTCTATCTAATCATTTCGCGGCCCTTACGGTCGACCGGGGGGCGCCCGACTTGAAGTCCCCCGGGTATCCCGGGTGGTGATGGCGGAGAGGGCGTTCTCGGTGGTCGCACCTCAGCTGTGGAACTCCCTCCCAATGGAGGCCCGTCTGTCCCCAGACCTCCCCTCTTTCTGAAGATATTGTAAGACCTGGTTGTTCCTCCGGGCCTTTGGGGAGGGTGGGGGGAGGGTTTTTCTGCCTTTTAGTGTTTCTTTTCTTGGTATTTTAATATTTTTAAATATTGTAGTATTTTTAAATGGGTTTTATAGTTTATTTTGATTGTTTATGTTGTTCGCCGCCCCGAGCTGTCAATGTGTAGGAGGGTGAGGGATATAAATGTTTGTAACTAAAACTAATTAAAAAATAAAAATTATGTTGGTTTTCTTTTCTTTACTGTGTTCACAGGTGGCCAGGAGAGTGCTGGGGAACAACAGGATACTCCCTGGGACACAACAGCGTCAAATGTGAACGGTGTGCGCTGGAAGTGGATGGAATACAAAATGGCGTCGGGGGTGGGGTGGGGGGGAAACACAAATGGCAGTGCTGGATTCCTGTATGTTCTTCACTCCTTTACAAGATTGGTAAAGGGAAACCTACTACAATAATCTACGAGCATTACATGAAGACTCTAGGCCTGCCTGCACTCCTACCTTACGGGGACGCGTCACCGGGAGCACTGATGCTCCGGTCTTTGCACTGGCTGCCTAGAGCCTTCTGGGCCCGATTCAAGGTGTTGGTGCTGATTTATAAAGCCCTAAACAGCTTGGGACCCAGTGGAGGCCTGGACGGCACCGACCCTCACTTCTTTTAGGAAGTACTGTAAGACCAGGTGGTTCCGCTAGGCTTTTGGTGAGGGAGACGGGGAGAGAGGGACTAGGTTAGGGGGGGAGGGTGGGTTTTTGGGTAGTATTTTTGTTGGACTCCTGGGATTGTGGGTTTATTTGTTTTATACTGTTTTTAGCTGTGGTAATATTATTGTTGTTTTACTGCGATGTGATTGCCCCGAGCTGCATGTCCGGGGGGTGGGGGTGTATACATTTTCTATAAAATAAAGAAAATAAATACTTAAAGAAAACTTGGTGGCAAATTCAAAGAATAATTATTCTGCCCCAGGATTATTCACTGCCTGCCCAGGTTTCCCCAGGGATCAAATCACCAGTCAAAGCAAAGCACCTGAGCCCTCCCTGGTCCAGTCACGCAAACACGCTGACAAACCCTTCTCTGCAACCTCCGCTGGCAGATCTGTGGGAGGAGGAGGAAAATGTCCGCCTCCTCCCCCACCGCTAGTCCTGCCAACCAACCCTCCCCCAAGAGAACACACAAAAAAGAAATACAGACGTTGCAAATGAATAAAAGCACTTTTTAAAATAACTGAAATGTAGTAAAATTCACTAAATAAAGTTAAATTATAGTTCATATTGTTATATTTTTGTCACAATCCATGGTTACTGTGATTATTCTCTGAAAGGTGGGAGGTTTGGGGGAGCGCGGGCAGTGGAGAACAGCGGTTGGCATAACGCTAAGCTGCGTTGGGGGCTGCAGCCGGCTCGTCTGTAAATGGCAATAACCTACAGACCACACACCAAATATCTGGAACAGTTTAAAGGGCTGGGTGCCTGCCTAGCTAGGATTGGCTGTGCGCCACATGTGAGCAACTATTGGCCAGTGGTATCGGCTGCGATTGGTTGAAAAAGTTTTTACAGCGCTTACGCTGGGGGGGGGGAGGGGGCGCTATCGTCTCATTTGTTAACACCCTTAAGTGCGCGCACACCCACTATGAGAGGACACAAAAGGAGAGGGAAGCTGTACTTGCAATTTAATGTACGTTGTAGAACTACTTGCTGACATACATTGTGTTCTGGAATGGGGTACTATCTGCTTTCTTAAAGAAAGACCTTTCATTTGAGACTCAATTTAATTATGGTCCATACAAAACAGAAGAAAGGGATTAACTGACCGCATAGAAAAAGAGCAAAACTGGTGATGTAAAAGCAACGTTCACAGTGCACAAAACTATTTCATAAGTGTTTAATCTACCCTCATTCATTTAATGGGCATTTCAGAGCTTAACAGCAATTGAATGAGTGTTTTAGAAGGGCAGCTACCCTGCCTCACCCTCGGGCGGGCCGGCCGCTTAAAGGCCCTCCCAGGGGTGAGGCAGAGCAGAGGTGGGGCAGGCTGTCTGTGCTCTGGGGCAGCTCCACTGGTGGCGCTCTGGAATGTCCTGGGGCACTGCAAGCGGAGTGGGCCACCCAAAACCAGAGCACCAGCTGGGGATGGAGCAGCAGCCCATCTACACAGCAGCTAGGCTGCTGCAGCTCTGCTTCAGGCCATGGGTTGTCCCAGCAATGCCATAGAGCTGCAGGCGGCAACCTAGAGTGGCTGCTGATCTACCCGCAGCTCTATGGTGTGGGGGAGGAGGGTGCCGAGCAGGCAGACTGCAGCCCACGCAGCATCAGGTCCGTTTAAACCTGGCAATGTCGGGGCTGAGTGGGTTATCTGGGGGTGGTCCATCTAAAGACACCCAAAGATTAGCATGAGTGTGACTTTTAAACTAATGGATCCCTTTAACAGCTTTCTTTGAGTGTCAGCAGCATTCACAAAAGAACTCTATTAAGTCTAAAATGAAGGTCTGTTTAATTTAGTTAACTGCTAATTACCATTTGTATTTATCTGAAATCAACTCTTGCATCTAAAAACCTCATGAAATGCACGTGTTGGTCTATTTTACAATGTAGTCTTGAATGTACGATTTGTTTTGCTGTTGTAAAACGTTAGTATTCACTTAAGACACTTCCTTTTGCAACTGTCCTTCTTTCTTCACCAATTCTTAGAGCTAGTCCACTTCTTATTCTGTGGGGCGCAGATTGTTAGCAGAAGATCATGCAGTCAGAGAGCTGATGTAGCGCAGGTAGGGACCACTTGAGGGGTTAGTGAATGAGGAACTTGTTATAATCCACTTACCTTAGAACAGATTTCGTGCAGACTCGTGGCGATGGCTTTTGCTGGTGTGTCACATCGAAACACGTGACATTTCAAAATTCTTGTGTCTTTGTCCCTTGCTACATAAGCAAAGTCTCTGCGCAAAGAAAAAAAATTAGCATATTAGAATTAGAAGCACCTGCAACTTCTGCTTTAATTAGAGAAGCATATTCTAAGTTGACAGAGAAAAAAATCAATGCCTCTGTCGGTACAAGAGGAAGGCATCAAAAACTCCATGAACCTGACACCAGCACATACTCACAGAACACATTACCAAGCTTTGACGCTCACTCTAGATTATTAAAGAGCTCATTACAGCGCTGACACTTGAAAAGCATTTAACTTGCAACCCATAACTCCGACCCCAATGGTACAGGGACGCGGAAATTTACAAAGATCTTTTACCGCAGACATTTAAAAAAAGGTAGCTAAAGTGTGTGTGTGGGGGGGTGATAGGGAATAGCTTTCGTTTTACTTGGCGAGATTCACATACAGCTTCTGAAATGTGACAAAAAGCTAAGAAGCACACCAGACAATCTCGAGGAAAGCTGTGTTTCCAGGCTTGTTATTGGGCAGGACTGGTTCGAGTAGGCCCCCAGCAATTAGAAACAAGGTTACACAAGGAAGATGTTCATTTTGGGCTGTATTAACAGAAGCATCATGTCCAGGTCATGAGAAGTAATAGTTTCACTCTAGTCTGCGCTGGTCAGATCTCATCTGGAGTACCGTGTCCAGTTCTGGGTACTGCGTTTTAAGAAGGACATTGACAAACTGGAACAGGTTCAGAGGAGAGCAACAAAGCTGGTTAGGAGTCTGGAAACCAAGTCCTATGAGGTTGAAGGAACTGGGTGTGTTTAGCCTGGAGAAGAGAAGACTAAGGGAGACACGACAGCCGTCTTCAAACATCTGAAGGGCTGTCACATGGAAGATGGAGCAAACTTGTTCTTTGTTGCTCTTGGGGGCAGGACTAGACCCAAATGACTCAAATTACAAAAAAGCAGATTTCGGCTAAACATTAGGAAGAACTTCTTAATGGTAAGAGCTGTTTGACAGTGGAACAGACTGCTGAGGGCGGGGGTGGGCTCTCCTTTGCTGGAGGCTTTCAAACAGAGGCTGGACGGCCATGTGTCGGGGATGTTGTGGCTGTGGATCTCCGGCACTGAGCAGGCGGTTGGACTAGATGACCTCTGCAGTCCCGTCTAACACTACGGTTTTATGATTCTATGACTCTCCTTGCTGAGCCACACACACACGCACTGACACGGAGATCTGGCCGTATTATTTGTCAAAAATTAAATCATTTAAAACTAAATGCCGTGTAAAGAAATCAAAGTGCTAGCACAAGCCTAGTGCTTGTATTAGCATAATGCAGTCTCCAAGGGCTGTAAATTGGGCAGGGGTTGCGATTCCCGTTTCCCAAAGGGGAGCAGAGGCACGGTGGGCTGTGCAGAGCATGCAGACCACATAGTTGCCCGCTGATGCAGAAATGAGGGGGCAAATGAGAGAATGAAGGCAAAGCAGTTTAGAAGAGCCCATATATTGCCCCAACCTCTGTGGGTGAGAGCGTGCAAGCGATTGGCCACACGGAGCCCCTCCTCAGACGTCGGCTCAGAACTGCTTTACCTGATCTGAACTACTTTGCCGTGTCGGTCCCAAAGGTAAAGAGATGGAGACAAAAGACGCTCTCTCTAGAACGAAAATCTCCTCCTGCCCTGCCTGCTCTCCTTTACAGTCCCCCCTCACCTGCAGCTCTGCTCCTCACTAGCAGGATCTAAGGCACAAGCCCACTTACTCCTCATTCACCCTTCAGCTGCAGATCTTCCCCTTTCACTTCCCAAGCAGCTGACTGGAAATACACTGGATCTGATCAACCACCCAGCCTGGAGGGCCCTCTGTTCAATGCCTCTGCCCTTAGCAAGAGTACCCTCTCCCAGGCTTCACACACAACAAAAGGAGTCGAGTCCTTAATCAACTAAGCATAGCATCCTGGAATGTTGCGGGAGTGAAATCAAATCTAGGGGATAGAGAGTGGGTTGACTATTTACGGAAATACAATCTGGTGTGTCTGCAGGAGGCTTGGCTGGGAAAGGATGACTATATTTCATTATTTAACTGTCAGACTGAATTGCACGAGGGACAGAAAATAGGGAACAAGGGCCGCTGTTCGGGTGGCTTAGCATTCATGATAATGGAACCCTGCGTGTTCTCATTTCGAGTTTTGCCATCTAAGAGGTCAGAATTCCAGATAGGTTTGATTAATTCTGAAGAGTGCGGTCAATATCTGGTGGTAAACATTTATGTTCCGCCATCTACCTCCCCGTATTATAGGGAGGATATCTGGGATTTTTTAGCAGATAGGGTAAGAGACTTGGGTGAGAAATTCCCTGGTGCTTCCTTAATTTTGCTGGGGGATTGGAATGCAGGAGAGTCTGCTTCCCATGATTCACTGCTAGAGGCGTTTATGGTCTCGGAAAGGCGGACAAAAGATATAGTAGTCAATAACTCGGGGACTCAATTTTTGATGCTGTTACGCAAACTAGGGATGACTGTGCTTAATGGTAGAACTTCAGGGGATTCGCAGGGCGTATATTCCTATATTGGTCCACTAGGTAGAAGTACGGTGGATTACGTGCGTATTGAGCCCCGACTTTGGGCAAACGTTAGAGACTTTACTCTTGTAGTAAGAGCTGAAAGCGACCATAAGCTCCTGGAGACAAAAATTGGGGTTGGCGCTGGTAAAAACGAACAACTCAATATAGATGATAGGAAGAGGATTTTTCAAGGCAAGAGGAAAGGACCTTTTATTAAATTAGAGTGCCAAATTTACAAAATATGTCAAACTAAGCAAGCAGAAGACTTAAAGCAGGCCATTCTTCATGAGCAAAATACCGATTTGATCTTTGGAAATTTTTCCATACTTTTGGACTATTTTAAGGCATCCTTACTGTTAACTCCGCGAAACAGCAATCTTATAAGGAAAAGCTGCTAGTACGGCTCTGAGTGCTTTCAGCACAAGAGTCAGTTACTGCGAGCCAAGAAAGCCTGTGTCGAGGGGTATTCCCAAATTGCGCAGCAGCGGTTCACCCGTCAGAAGAAGCTCTATAAGCAATTACTGAGGGTTAAAAGAGTCTCCTACTATAACAAAATTTGGGCAAAAATGATAGTAGATTTGCAGATAGGTAAGATAGGTAGCTTTTGGAAGAGCTTAAATAGTACATTAAAGCCTAAGCAAATGGCTTTCAGCTCCTCAGTTTCGACTAAGACATGGGAAGCCCATTTTGGAGGCCTGTACAAAGAGCAGCCGTCAGGGATTGGTGACAAAGACGCAGAGAGAGAAAATCAGGAGCAGAGTCCGATTACGGGCCTAATGAGTTGCTTGTTGAGAATTTAATTATGTCAACTAACCGTAATAAAGCCCCTGGCCCAGAAGGTATCACCACAGAGTGGATCCAGGCAGCCTTTAAGTGGTGGGCCCCTGTTTTGTGTAAGCTTTTTAAAAAAGTAAATGAGTCCTGTAAAATTCCGGCAGCATGGGGGTCAAGCTGGATTGTCCCGATTTTTAAGAGGGGGAATACACGGGATCCTTTCTGTTACAGGCCAATCAGTCTTCTTCCTGTCTTAGGGAAATTATATGCGAAGACCATATTACAACATCTAATGAGCTGGGCAGAGGAAAAGGAGCTAATCCCAAGTACATAGTTCGGATTTAGGGAAAAATGCTCCACTATGGATTGTTGTTGTATTATGACCCATGTGATTGACAAATATATAAGGATAAGGAAGGGAAAGCTGTATATGGCTTTTATTGATTTCACTAGGGCCTTCGACTCAGTACCGCGAGCCCGATTATGGGCAAAGATGAGAGAGATGGGCATTGAGTGCTGACTGCTTACACTTTTAGAGCAACTACATTCCAATAATACAGTGCGAGTTAAAATAGGAGGCGGTCGTAAGAAGAGTGCACCAATTTTAATAGAGAGGGGGGTACGCCAGGGATGCGTCCTGGCTCCCCTAGTCTTTAATTTGTATACTGCGGAATTTGCAAGTGCCGTGCAGAAGGCAAACTCATGTCCCCCTAAGATCCGAGTTTACTCCTTGGACACGTTGCAGAGAAAAGTGTAAGAAAGTTGATCGCCTGTTTATTACATTATTGTTGCGGAAACAGGTTGGAAGTAAATAATCAGAAATCTAAAATTATGATCCTTGGAAAGAGATCACAAGTATTAGAGTGGAAAATAGAGGGTAGGACTTTTGAACTGGTTAATAAGTTTTCATATCTTGGAGTTACTTTCACAAATAAAGGGACTTGGAGCAGCCATATCAAGTCAAGGGCATGTAAATCCATGAGTGTTAGTGGATGCATTATACGTGTTCTAAATGCCTCAAGAGGTGAATTGGTTTCTAAGGTCCTGCAAGTATTCCCGCTTAAATTCTACTCAATGGCCACTTTTGGATTGGAAGTTATTCCCTTCCCAGATGTTATAGGACTTGAGAGGGCCCCAAACCAGTTTTTGAGGCGTTTATTGAGAGTGGGAAACGGGGTTCCTGGAGCGATTCTGAGAGCCAAAACCGGTTCTTACTCGATGGAGTACTATGGGAAGTTGGCCTTTATCCATTTTTGGCTTAAGTTATTGGGGCAGCAAGAAACAATGATCCCCATCCAATGTCTACGGGAAGAATTAGAATACTCTGGAATAAGGGTATATAAGTGGGTAAGCTATTTGGCTCATTTATTAAGGAACATGGGTTTGTTGCTTCTGCAGGTGGTACAGCAGCTGGTAACTGTGATAAAATTGTTGATACAGCTTAGGCTAAGTGATATCACTATACAGGAAGATCTTGCTATAGTGCACAAATGGAAAGTCTCCCCATGGTTAGCTGAGATAAAAACGAGCTTCTCATATGAAAACTATCTGGATACACTGTTGAATAGAAATCTCAGGAGGAACTTTACTCTCCTGAGATTTCAGCTGATTCAAACTGCTATGGTTGAAGGCAGATATTTCAATATTAAACGAGAGATTTGTTATTGTACCTGTATACTTGGTGAATTGGAAACAACAGAGCATTTTATGCTGTACTGCCCATATACAAATTCTTGAGAAATACTTGGTTGGCTTCCTATAATCAAAAAGGTTATGTTCTTGGGGAAAAGCAAAACTTGTATGGTCCTAGCAAACGTACCAACAAAAGAAGATCAAATAGCCATAGCCTCATTTGTAGGTCTTGCAACTCGAAAGAGACAGAAGCTCAGGAAAAATCACACAATACCAGCAACAACTCTGGAAATGTATTAGCGAGTGCAAGATAGGGCTTTCTAGGACATTTATTGGATCCCTTATTATATTCCGTTACTATCACTGGCTTTGTTAAATTAGATATGTAGATGGGATGTTCCTAAAACTCCATTGCTGTGAGCTGAGGTGTTGGGGTTGATCCCGGAAGAAAAATCAGATTCCTTAGTTCTTAGCAGATGCATTTCGGTATACATGTATACACCCCTCCCATGATTCCTTAGTTTTAGCAGATCCATTTTGGTATAATGGTATTATAGTATAGTATGCATTCCCGTAAGGGGTTTAGAATACACAAAGTCTAGAATTCATTGAAACGTTTGGTGTTGGGTTCTTATAGGCAGTTAATTTGTTATTGATTGCTGTTGTTATATCACCCATATTATATTACCCACTGTTTTTATTGGAGGTTCGATTGTAAGATATACAGTGCATTCAGTTGTTGTTTGTTTTTTTGTTGGCCATGGAGAAAGACAGTGCCTAAATAAATAAATAAATAAAAATACAAACAAAAGGAGGGAAAGCAATATTGTAAGTATTTATCATGTAAACATATATAATAAACAAAAGGGTAAAAAACCCACCCAATACCTATACACAAAACAGAAAGAAACACATATCAACCGGTTTTACAAAAATAAACCAGAATACACGTACACTAATTAAATATCTACCCATGAAGGCTAGAAAACATAACAATATACACAATGGTGGTTGTATAGAGAATAAAAGCCCATAATAATTACTAGTAAGCCCAGATGTGTTTTGGAGACCCAGCCCCTTCTTCAATGGGATATCTTAAAATTATTAGGACAAAAGACAAAATAAAATAAAAAGACAAATGCCTGGAAGGAAAGAAGAGAGGACAAGGGGAAAAGAAAAAGAAACCATATGAGTACAAGCTAAAAAAATATTAAAAAATCATATACTGATTTCTAGCTAGCAATGGATGTCTTTAGACATAATGTCAATGAGTGTCTGTGTGTTTTGCCCTCGATATGAACACCAGTTTGGGCCTGTGTTCACCATGTGGCCCTGCTTAGACACACCCCATCTTGGGGCAAATTGGTGTTTTGCTTGCCACCCAATCTCAGCATGCAAGCGTTGCCACCTTGTTCCCCATGTTATACCTGCTACCACGCCATGTGATATCATTAGACACAACGTTGGGCATGTGTTCAGCTGAATGTTGCAAATTGTCCTTGTGATGCAATGGTGTTCACAATGCGTGTTGGGATTGTTATGGTGCTTACACACAATGGCCAAACACGTGCTTAGGGGTTTTGACACCCGATCTTTGTTGCATCTGAAGTCACCCAATGCTGGCAGTATGTAAATTGTTTACTCCAAAAACAAGTAATGAGCTCTAGTGTTAAAATATAAAGAATGGAGAGTCTGGATAAATCTCCATACACCAGGGATAGAAAAGTATCTGCAAAATAAATCTCATCCACTCTACTGAGACTGCTCTTGCTAAAATAACTAATGACCTTCTCTTAGCAAAATTCAGTCGCCTCTACTCCATCCTTGTCCTCCTTGATCTCTCTGCTGCTTTTGACACTGTCGACCGCTCTCTCTTACTTGACTCCCTCCACTCCCTTGGTTTCCGTGGCTCAGTCCTCAACTGGTTCTCTTTCTACCTCTCTAACCGATCCTTCAACGTGTCTCTTGCTGGTGCCGCCTGTATTTCTCTTCCCCTCTTGGTTGGACTTCCCCAAGGCTCCATCCTTGGCCCTCTTCTCTTCTCTCTATACACTCTGTCCCTAGGCAAACTCACCGAATCTCATGGCTTCCAGTACCATCTGTATGCGGATGATACCCAACTCTATCTCTTCACCACCACCCTCCCAATATCCAGTCTCGCCTCACTAACTGCCTTTCTGACATTTCTACCTGGATGTCTCAACGTCAGCTCAAACTTAACATGGCTAAAACCTAATTCCTTATCTTCCCCCCTAATCCTTTCTCTCTCTTCCTTCTCTGTCTTCGTTGATGGGGTCAACATCCAGCTTGTCCCTCAGGCACGTAGCCTAGGGTTTATCTTTGACTCCTCCCTCTCCTTTAAACCTCAGATCGATTCTCTTGCCAAATCCTGTCGCTTCTCTCTGCACAACATTGTTAAGATCCATCCATTCCTCACTGCTTCCTCTGCTAAAACTCTTGTCCGTGCCCTGGCCATCTCTTGCTTCAACTATTGCAACCTCCTTCTCACTGGCCTTCTTCGCTCTCACCTTGCTCCTCTCATTTCTGTTCATAACTCTGCTGCCACGGTCATCCACCTTGCCTGCTGCTTTAACCATGTACAGCCCCTCCTCTCCTCTCTCCACTGGCTCCCTCTTCCTGAACGCATTCTGCACAAACTCCTGGTTTTTACCTACAAGGCTCTTCATGGCCTTGCTCCCCCCTATCTCTCAGCACTCATTTCCAGCTACAATCTTGTCTGGGAGCTCCTCTCCTCCTCTGCCACCTCCCTCACCTGCTCATGGCTCCCTTGCTTCTCAAAATGCATCTGCCCCTTTTCCCTGGCAGCCCCCTTCCCTGAACACATTCGCTTGGCTTCCTCCCTCCAAATCTTCAAATCCCTCCTCAAAACCCACCTCTCCTGTCAAGCTTTCCCTGGCTCCTCATTCCCCTTGCCGAGTTATCCTGAATCATAGTATTTTGTGTAACATCAAATGAGTAACTACACCTCTGTAACTAAGCCAAGCACGTGCACCTGAGACCTCACGAGTTCATGTATGTATCCTTGTCTCTTCCTTTGTCTCCCCCATCCTTTGTCTCCCCCCCAGCTTGTCTCTCTTGGATTGTAAGTCTGCTGGGGCAGGGACCGTGTCTCTTTCTTACAATTGTAGAGTGCCAGGTACACTGCTGGTGCTATATAAATGCTTAATAAAATAAATAATAATAATAAATAAATTATTATAAAAACTGTAGTGAGTTATTGGTAATAAATGTTTCTCTTTACACAATTTGGCAATTACAAATGTGTAAAGACATAAATAGCAATTGCTAGATCATGATCTTACCAAAAAAAAACCCACCACCAAGGCTGCGTATTCTTTAGTGGAATTTCAGATGATTTTAAATCATTCCTTCATAGTTTAATATTGGGATAAACAACATTTATTTATATATATATATGTTGCCTTTTAAATTCATTTTGTATTTTGTTTTGCCTCATGGTTGCTTATATTTGGCTATTTGAGTCATGGATTGGGACTATCATGGATTGCTGAGCAACCATATCTTGAGAATCTGTAGAAGGCAGCTGATCACCATGACTCAATGCTACCTCTGGAGTTTATTGAGTAACCATGATTTGAAAGATGGTATCAGTGAACTGATTCTCAGACATGCGCTATGAGAAATTGCTTTGTTAGGATTTTTGCGTTAGGATCTATATATTATGATTGATTATTACTTACCGGAGGCATGTCCCATGGAATACAGCTTGAGAACCGGCTATGAGAGATCCTACAGAGGGAAGCCACTTATGATTGATCACCATGATTGATCGCCACCTCTCAATATAGACAGCTTTGGGAACTAGTTCTGAGAGAACCTGCAGACGGGGGCCACTCATGATTGATTATTACCTCCTGGAGACACTTTGCCCTGACTGAACTTAGACCACTTGCAAGCTGGTGACCTGTAAGTGAATCACCAGGTGAAGACTTCATCAGGAATATAAGAGCTGCATTTTGCAACCCAGGGGCTGTATACAGAGTTGTTACTTGATGTGTGTGTGTACATAAGACCAGCCCTTTTGCAGCTCATTTGAGATGGTATGTACCATTTCTGAATGTAAATAGGGGCCTTTGAGAGGACAAAGGGAGGGAAATATTTTTTCTTGCTGCATACTGTAGGTCAGCTTCTAATATTTCAATATTTGTTGTTTATCCTAGTATGAAACTATGAAGGAATGATTTAGAATTCTCACATTCCACTAAAGAATACACAGCCTTGGTGTTGTTTTTTTGGTAAGATCACAATCTAACAATTGCTATTATGTTCTGTACAGCACCAGGTCACATTACTGGCACTATATAAATGTTTATTATAATAATAATAATAATAATAATAAATAAATGTCTTGACATATTTGTAATTGCAAAATTATGTAAAGAAAAAAATAAATAGGATTACCAATAACTTGCTACAGTTTTTACAATCATTTACTTTTGCAGATACTTTCTATCCCTGGTGTATGGAGATGTATCCAGACTCTCTATTCTTTATATTGTCACACTAGATCTCATTGCTCATTTTTGAAGTGAGTCTATGGGTGAAAACAGACATGACGCTAACCACCCTTGGTGGTCATTTATGCATGTTTCAGGGTTGTATAGGGCACCAATACAGCCCTGCAACATGCATAAATAACCAGCAAGGGTGGTTAAAGGGTGGTTAGCATCATGTCTGTTTTCACCCTATAATTTACATATTGCCAGAACTGTTATCTGGTAATCAGTATATAATTTTTAAAATAACTTTTAGGTTGTATTCATAGGGTTTCTTTTTCCCTTGTCCTCTCTTCTTTCCTTCCAGGCCTTTGTCTTTTTTATTTTGTAGCCTACACAAATATGTCCTAATAATTTTAAGAAATCCCATTGAGGAAGGGGCTGGGTCCCTGAAACACATCTGGGTTTACTAGTAATTGTTATGGGCTTTTATTCTCTAGGCAACCACCATTGTGTGTATTGTTATGTTTTCTAGCCTTCATGGGTAGACAATTAGTGTACGTGTATTCTGGTTTATTTTTGTAAAACCAGTTGATATGTATTTCCGTCTATTCTGTGTATAGTTATTGGTGTGTGGGTTTTTTACCCCTTTGTTTATTATATATGTTTACATGATTAAATATTTATACTATTACTTTCCCTCCTTTTGTTGTGTGTGAAGTTTGATAGGACTTTTGTCCTTGAGGCAGGGAGGTTTTCACTGTGACTAGGGGTGCCTTTTTTTCCTTCTTGTATCCTCTCCCAGTCCCCATTCCCCTAATGAGATGGGGAAGGAATACTCAGTCGCTGAAGTCTGGAGACAGAGGGAGGTTGCTGTATTGGTCCAATATGTAAAAGGGGGAGACAGTAGTTCAGATAACTGCTTTTTATCTGTAGGCGGCCCATTAAAAGGTTCTCATGTGATCTAGTCTTGGACAGCTGAAGGGAACTTTAACTCTAAGGTACGTAGAGGAGTCCTTCAGGGACACGGTAGAGCAGCCCTACCTCCACTGCGGCAACCTCTGTGCTGCTTTGGAGGAGCAAGGCTTCTAGGAAGGAGGAGGAAAGACTGGAAGGGCGGGAAGTGATCCCATAGCTGTGACCTGCCTTCCAGCCAATGTATTATCCTTCAGCACCAAGGACACAGGTATGTGTCCAGAAAGTTGGGAATAGGATAGTCATGGTAGTTGGGCGATTCGATTATTAGGAATGTAGATGGCTGGGTTGCTGGTGGCCATGAGGACTGCTGCAAATTGCTTAACTGGTGCAAAGATAGTGGACCTCGCATGTCACCTAGAGAGTGCTGGGGTGGGAGGGGGGAGAGCTGATTGTTGTGGTACATGTAGGTACAAAAGACAAAAGAAGATGTAGGAGACAGGTTCTGGAAGCTAAATTTAGGCTTCTAGGTAGGAGACTGAAGTCCAGAACGTGTAGCATTCTCACAAATGCTCTCGGTTCCATGTGCCGGACCCCAGAGGCAGGCTGAGCTCCAAAGCCTCATCATGGATGAGGCAATGGTGAGTGGAGGAGGAAGGCTTTAGATTAATTAGGAACTGGGAAAGCTTCTGGGGAAGGGGGAGCCTATCCCGACAGGATGGGATCCACCTTAACCAAAATGGAACCTGATTGCTGGCACTAAAAAATAAAAAAGGAGGTAGAGTAGTTTTAAAACTAGAATCTACAGGAAAGCCAACAGGCACTGAGGAGGATGGGTGGTGGGTGGGTGGTCATCTCCAAAGGATGCCGTTAATTCGGGGGAATTTGAGTATCCTAATACAGAGGTTAGGAAAGAAGCTGAGAGAGCTCAGGTGGGAATCCATGCACAAGAGACAAATTAAAATGACAACAAATCAACTGAAACAGACATGGGTGTTTTTAAATGTGAGACATTTCTCCTGCAGTTTAAAAATCCAGCTTAGGGAACCCCCATGGGGGGATTCAGATGCTCTTCGCCAGACCAGAAGTTGCCCAGGTGCTGTTGAAAACCGTGGCACTGGGCGACTCCCAGAAGTTTTGAGACACAGACTAGGTAAGTTCCCAGTAGCTAAGGTTTTACCAATCCGCGTGTCAGAACTTCTGGGAGTTGCCTGGTGTCACTGTTTCCAATGGTGCCTGGGCGGCTTCTGGTCCGGCAAGGAACATCTAAACCACCCACACGGGGGTTTCCCCAAGCCTTATAATGGGTAGAATAAGAATAAAGAGAATATGACTAAGTGTCTATATACAAACGCTAGAAGTCTAAAAAGTAAGATGGGAGAATTAGAGTATTTGGCACTAAATGAAGATCTAGACATAATAGGAATCTCAGAAACATGGTGGAATGAAGATAACCAATGCGACACTGTAATACCAGAGTACAAAATATATAAAAATGACCGAGTTGATCAAGCTGGTGGTGGGGCGGTATGTTAGAGGCAGCACCGAGTCAAGCAGGATTAAAATTTTACAGGAAGCAAACTGTACGCTGGAATCTCTAGGATTGGCTCGCGGCGTCTGCTTTTATTTGTATCTAGCCCTGGCTGAGTGGGTAAGAAACAGTTTGCTCCAAAATGAATTCTGATCTGCAGTGCTGCATCTGAATGAATCTCTTGGCCCTGAGACTAGCAAAGTCTGTTGAAGCCTGGAGAGTTTGAAAGCAGCATGTTTAGAAACATGCTGGGTCCCCCAAGTGGCAACCCCCTTTCTGAACTCTACAGAAACCCCTGCTTGATCCTGGAATATTAAATGAATATTTCTAAAATTGGTGCCTATATTAAAAAGCTGTTGGAAGCCATCTAATTCACCATTACATGGCTATTTATTACTGCTTATAGAGTGCTTGCCTCAAATCAATACCGCTCCTCGGAGGACTTGTAAATGAATGATTTATGAACTCTCTTTACAGGCTTATCCTTGGGAAAGGGCTTTCTGTTGTTTCACAGAGCCATTCACTGCTCTGTATGGGCAGCCAAGTCAGCTACTCCACTGCCACTGAGTTCCTACTAAACCCAGGTGGTCTAGTTTGCAAGATTAAAAGGGCCTGAAATTAAGGTCTTCAAGGAATAGTAGGCAAGTTCTTAAATGTGTCAAAGGTTCTCCCCTAGCTGTCTGTGTTAGATACTGTTCTAGGGAGAGAAAGGGTGGTTGCCATATTGGTCCCAAATGCAAGAGAGAGGCCCTTTTCATACGGGGTGGGTGGGGGGATGGGTGCGCTGGGTGGAGGTGCGCCCGTTCCCATGGGCGCACACCCACCTCCACCCATTTCCACCCACAGAGCCGCCTCCTGGTTTGCCGGATGGCTCCGTGGGTCGGTGATGGGTGGAGGTGGGTGTTCGCATGGGCAAACACCCATTCCCCCCACCCACTGCCAAGCGGTTTCCATGGACGCCTTCACGCATCTAACACCCTCCCACACACCGAGCGGGGTGGGGGCGGGCATGTGTAAAAACGGCCACAAAGACAAAGGCTAAAAATAGACGTGGCAGTGGCCCGCGAGCCGCCAGCACATGCTTTGGAGCTGCCAGATATTAGCCGGCTTATGCCCCGGCCATGTTGGCAGCTAGCCCAGGCTGTGACCTTGGAAAATCTCTGAGATCACAGCCCGGGCTAAGGCCCGCCCAACTAGCACATCTGTGTGGCCATGGCATACCTGCCTCGGGTACCAACAAGGCCAGCAGTCATGGCTGTGTCTCATTGGCAGCCATGACTACCCGTTATTGTGAGGGACAGGGTGCTGGGAGCACAGGGCTGGCGAGGCTGCCTGTCTGCCTGTTTGTTGTGTTCCTGAACCTAGCCAGGCCATGCGGCTGGCGACATGGCTCCCCAGCCACGGGCACATCAGTTCAGTGTCCCGGCCTTACTCAGAGTGTGTTGCCCAGGATTTTCCGCCCCGGGGCAGTAGGGGAGTGGTCCTGCCAGCCACATGTCTGTTTTTACCCAAATGTAGTTTAGGTGAGATCTTTTATTGGGCCAACTATAGTTGGTAAGATTATGCATCGCACAGGGTCCTTCCTCAAGTATGTAACACTTATTCAATAGAGTACGTCATTCTGACTTGTTACCAATCTGAGGAAGCACCCTTGTGGCCTGAAAGCTTGCATAATCAATAAAAGATCACACCTCAACTACTTTGTCGCCATCTCTTTGGATAGTATGATCAGTCATAAAACACACCAAAAAACAGCATAAGACAAAGTTTCTACCATAAAACTATTTAGATTTTGGAAAGCAAGCTCTATTGCCAAATCAGTTCAGAATAAGCAGAAGTTGCTGGCCTCTGCTCGACAAGCGCCTAGGACAATATTTTGGCACATCACTGACCACAGGAGACACTGGGCATCTTTAGACATAACAAAGATCGGGTGTCAAAACCCCTAAGCACGTGTCTGGCCATTGTGTGTAAGCATCATAACAATCCCAACACCAGTTTGGCCACTCATTGAACACGCTATGTGAACACCATTGCACCAGGACAATTTTGTATTCCGACTGAACACGTGGTCAACATTGTGTCTAATGATATCACATGGCGTGTTAGCAGGTACAACACAGGGAAGAAGGTGACAGCACTTGCATGCTGAGATCAGGGTGTGAGCAAAACACCGATTTGCCCCAAGATGGGCTGTGTAGCTAAGCAACGCCACATGGTGAACACAGCACCAAACTGGTGTTCATATCAAGGTCGAAACACACGTTCAGACACCCATTGACGTTATGTCTAAAGACACACACTGGCCACAGTCCCATGGTCTGCAGATCACCTTGCGCAAGCTGTGTGTGCACGTGCACGCGGCACAATGTGCCGTCAATGCGGCTGCGCATGGGTCCTGTGTGGCTGTGCGCGCAGCTCCATACAAGATCCACGGTCCATGGGATCGCAGCCAACGCGACTTCACTACCATGCCAGCTTTAATGGTGCAGAACACACAGAGACCCTATCCAATTGCAATCCACTGAAATTTCAGTCTACCCCTCTTGGGAAATTATGTAATCCTTGTGTTTGCTGCAAAGGCTTTGAGTCTGAGAGACCAGCTATTTGTTTATTAATAAAACACTAAATGATAAAGGGCAAAGGGCAAAGTGCTGTTAGTGGACGGAGGTGGCTACCATGGACACTATACCTGCTCTGCAGAGCAGCCCTGCAGGGTGACAGAGACTTGGACATTGCCTCGCCCCCCTCCCCCTACGTGGGTGGGAGTGGTGGGGGTGAAGATACTGACAGAGGAGTGGGTTGGAGCCCTGGGTGTATTGTGTGGGGAATTGTGATAGTGGAGGGGTGGAATTTTGGGGGTTGGGATGTGGTGTGGGGGCTGTTGACCTCCCTCTGGTGGCAGGAGAGGGAGGTCAGGGGTGGTGTGGAGGGGAATCCCTGGTGTAAGGGAGGGTTGCCTGCTGGTGGCAGAGGCGGGGA